>MU223844.1:1879672-1915346 GCA_018584345.1 Thuja plicata
GGAGCTTGAATGGTACATAGGAATGTTTTCTAAGTGGATAGCACTTTGACAATACAAAGATGTAATTTCTTGTGGAGGGGGGCCCAAATCTTCAAGTGACCATTGAGATTCTTGAGATGCATTTATGTATTCTGTATGCTCATTTGCAATAGGAAATAGAGGTGGAGCATGATCAACACCTGAGCCTGCAATAAGGCAAGAACCACTAGTAGAGCTCCCATCAATGGGATCTCCTAGTGCTGAATCAGTAACACTTGGGCAAGGAAAATCATATTGTAAAACGTCAATTATAGAATCAAAAATGCAATCTTCAGTTGTATAAGACAAATCAGTATCATAATATGAACATTCAAGATAAGCGTCAACAAAATCATATTGTGAATCATCAGTCATAGAATCATAAATGCAATCGTTAGTTGCATAAAACAAATCTGTAATGTATTCATCGTAATAAGTAAAATCAAGAGAAGTAGAGCTAGTATAAGCATTACCATTATTATCATTATCTTCCATAACAAACATAGGATTATTACTATCCTCATGAATTTCATCTTGAGTAAACATATCTTGCAAAGTAATATTAAGAAAGTTAGAGATAATTTCCTCTTGTTGTTCAAGAATATCATCAACATAAGAGCAAGGATCATCAAATTGTAGTGCATCATAATCATTTTCATTAGGAAGATCATAATCAAGAGGGTTATTCCAAGAGTATTCATCATCACATGGCTCATTCCAAGTAGTATTATCATCATAATGAGAAGTAGGCATTTCATACCGAATAGCCAAGGCTTGACCAGTGTTATGATTTTGAGTATTAGGATTAGAGGACTTCCCATGTTTAAGTTTCTTAAAATAGTTATTGATCACATGACCATCTTTTCCACAATAATTATAATGAGGTCTATTAGAATAGTTATGATATCCATTACTATGATTATGATTATGAGATCTATTATTATGCAATTTAGACATGAAGGCATGCTCATTATATTTAAGTGAGCCAAATTATATTAACTTAGCCTCTTCTTGACGTAAAAGATTTTGAAAGATAGCATAAGTTAATTGAGATTATAACAAAGGAAGAGCTAATTGAGAATGAATATTAGTAATGAATTGCCGAAACTCTATAGGAAGGTATTTTTTAAGAATAATAGTAATTAACCTAATGCCAGATAAAGTAACATTAATACCACTAAGTTGAGTTTTAATAGCATCAAACCTGAGTAAAAATTCATCCATATTTTTAAAATCAGTATACCTTAGGTCCTCCAAGTTGTCTTGGAGTTGAATCTTGCAGGATTCAGAGGAGTTTTCATACATCTGTTGCAAGATCGCCCATGCTTCAAGAGCTTTGGTGCAATGTATGATTAGGACATAAAGATTAGGAATGATGGAGAGACCAATCAAACCAAGGGCTTCTTCATTTTTTGTTTTCCAAGCATCTTTTTCTGCTTGAGTAGCAGAGGTAGCTAGTTCAATGGATGCATCTGTAGCAACTTCAAGTAGATGTTTAAAACAAAATAGAAATGAAACATGACTTTTCCATTGATGGTAATTAGAAATATTTAGCTTGATTTCAGGAATTAATGTTGACATGATTAATTATCAAAATCAACCAAAATAAAGCTAAATACAAGTGGTAGGATATAATGATGAATTCCAAAAAACTAATTTAACGCGATTAGTGAATGCCAATATGCAAGAATTTTTAACAATTAAAAAAAAAAATTTGGTTTAAATGATGAAAGAAATTTGAATTGTGATTAAATAAAGAATTAGCAATAGAATAATGTTTAGAATGATATAATGATTAATGGGTTTAACCGAAATGAAAATATATTAAACCAAAATTTTGTTTAATAGATTAAACTTTTATGAGAAGCAAAATTAAACAAATTTGGTTAAAAGATTTTAAAAACATTAAATTTAAACAAAATTGAATAAATATGGCTACCAATAAGAAAAGAAACTAATGATAACCCTACCAAAACAATCAAATATAAGTAATAATAATAAATGTAATAATAGATCATGTTAAAAGTTATGAATGATTGAGTGCGGGTATATAAAACTGTCTTCAAAATGACAGTCACAGAAATGTTTAAACCTTAAATGGTTTGCGTAAAAGGAAAAAATTAAAAATAGAGATATATAACCCTACAGATAAATATTCTTGAATAACCTATAAACTGTTAGAATATAGATCGAATGATCAAAATGCAGACCCTTGCTGTCTACCCATAGAGGGTGAAGATTAACACAAAATTTGATTTCTTCTTCCCAACTGAAATATCTATCAACTATTCCTGCATCCACACTCAAAACAAGGATTAAACCAGCTCTGATACCATATTAGAAGCTTAAAGAAAATAATGAAAATGAGAAGAAAAGAATCCAAGAGAGTATGAAAGGGAAAATATTTTACTAAAATATTGAAAGAGAGAGAGAGAGAGAGATTTCTTCAATTGATCAACCAATAGTTCACCAAAATTCTCCAAGAACCATGACAAGAACACAAGGATTTGAAAGAGGAAAAGCAAAAAAAAACCCCTTGTGAATAATATGAATATGGAACAAAGCCTATAGAATGAGAGCAATAAGCTCAATACAATATTGAGAGCAAGTTGAGAATGAGAGAGAAGAGAAGATTGAAGAGAACCCTAGAATCATAGAACCATTTGAGAACCAACTAATCAACCTAGAATACAAGAAGAATAAAAAGTGTGTGAGAACCATCTCTTAAGTAGAGATGAGTGGAGGAGTTTGCATGTAACTCCTATCTCCTATGCATGCCACATCCACATTGTGTGTGTGCCAAATGTGTGAGTCCTCTTATGGAGGAATATCTAATTTCCTTATTAAAGGAATTACAAATAATATGACAAGACCTTGGTATATCATTTAATTAAATAGTTACCAAGGAAAGATTAATTCTAACAGTGATCCCGACAAGGCATGTCATATGGAGGGATTGCTCTAACAGTTGATTTTCCCAAGGCATCGCTCTAGCATTAACTACCTGGTGCATCGAAGATAGATAGACACATTTTGAATTATTAATGATGCATGTTGCCTCAAACTCTCAAAAGATTGGATTTCTTCTATGTTTTCTCCAACACTCTTCTCTATGCCGATTCTTCCAACTTCTTTTCTTGTATTTGTCCTATGTCTTGTCAGACCTCTACTCTTTTTGAGGTGATTGTAAGTGGTGCAGGTAGTACCAGCCACCGGGTATTGTATTTTATTGTTGAGTGTACTATTAGATTAGGTTAGTTTTAGGGTAAAATATGTGTATAAATAAGAAGTCTGACCTCATTTCAAAGGTCGGAAAAATTGATGATTTTGTAGTCCAATACCATTAGAATTTCATTTCTAGTTGTTTCAGGAGCTAAATGCTCAGTAGTTCTTAGTTGTTAGATGTGCCCTTAGAGCCATTGATGTACACACCAGTGATGCTGGAACACTTTGTTAATGAACAAGGAAGAACAATTTCTAGCAATGATGTTGTTGATGTTTTGATCTCCGAGTTAGCGATATCTTTTTGTGCTGTATGTTTCTAATGTCCTTTTCTCTAATATTTTGTTAGATTAATGATATCATTTCCCATTTCCATTGAATATGTATGAACTATTGGTTCTGTATGTATTCAGTATTTAAGTTCATTAGAGCATTGTTGATGTTGGAAATATGTTGCATAACTATAAGTAGAAGTAATAAACTCTAACCCTGATCTATCTTTTGTTGGTTATTTGGTAAATTTAACGTGCTTGCAGGAAACCCCATCCATATCATTGAAATCCCTGAAGAAGACAAGTCAAAAACTAGCTATCACCCAAAACAGAAGCAATCACTTGCCCAATATAGCTCCCTGCATCATTGAGACCCGACACTCAGGTCCATGAAGGCCTAGAGAATTTATTCTTCAGACAACCTTTACAGGAAAAGTTGGCCAATACCCTGGTACATGGTGATAACTTATCATCTATTGATTAGACTGTCCATAAACTCCCATCAACATGAATTGGCACTAGAAGGAGGGCATGAGCTTGTCCCCTTCGGAAGATTTTGATTTTACACCACTCGAGGGTTCCGCAAGCCATAGTTTTAGGAGCCAAGATTTTAGCGGGATAGGGTCTTTTTCACCTTACATTTTGAAAGAATCCTTCGATCAACCCTGAATCTTGGAAAGTTTGTTGAACTTGAGCCTCCTGCTCGAAAGAAAAGGACCCTTCAAACCAAAAAACTAGCCAACCTTATTTAGGAATTCGCTACACCTCAGAATACCAAAGCTCCTCTGATAAACCTGGGGATCAACACTCAACCTAGCCAAAATCTAGAAACCCCGATGGCAAATTACTTTGGTAACACTGGGTCCTTAATGGGGTAGTTCCCTGGTGTGACCAATGATCTTCCTCCGCATCCAGAGAATATCTATCCAAGATATGAGCATTTAGGCCCAAGAACCACAGAAGAATATCTCCAGGCCTATAAGGATGCCATGAACCAACATCAGGTACAACATTAGGATGTTGTGACCCAGATGTTCCCTCTGTCCTTAGGATAGAAAGAGTTAAAATTGTACCTTAACTTGTCATCCAACTCCATAAAAATTTGGAAGGATATGGAAGAGGCCTTCCTGGTAGCCTTCCATGTTCACATGTACCCGCCATGGTCTCATAGCAAGTTTCTCTCCATTAGGAAGAAATCGAACGAATCCTTCTCACCACATTCCACCATCAGTTCCAGTGTACCTTGAAGTGGTGCATGGGCCCCTTCATTGCATTCATTGATGTAACCATCCAAACATACCTAAATTCTCTGGACCCCATTGTTTCTACTCTCCTCTAGAGAACCACCACAACAAATGATTGAGATACTTTGGAAAAGGTTTACAACCTTTCCCTAGATTTGTCCTACAGTTTGAGAAAATCTCCAGACAGGATTGGACATAACCAACCATTGAACATGATACTCGATGGAACTTCTTACACCAAGGGATACAACCCCAATCCAGAAATGGGATCTCCAACGATGTCCATAGGCCCACCACTAATAGACTAGCAAGCTCGGTATGTTTATCCATCCCAAGCCCATACAATAATAGTTTTGGAATTTTTTCCCTAGAACCAGTCACAGCAAATGAAAAAACCTTTCAAAAAACCCTTCATAGTACCTTTATTCCAATGGCCCATGGATGGAGGATTGCAGTCCTTGACTCTGGGAGCTGCTGAAACCTTCCCTAGGAACCAACCACAATAATTGTCACACTCTGACACAACTACTTAGCTATCAGCCGAGGTTGAATCCCTTCAAAGATTGGTTTCCTCTTTGACGATGGACATGGGATAGGTAAAGGTGGGGCCCTCTACGCCTCACAAATCCAATTCCCAAAGAGGGAATGTTTTCTCTAGACAATGAAATACCAACTCTAGAGGTAGAAACTATAATGGGCCTCAGCCCAATCAACAATAATGGAACAATAATACGAATACCAGAGGTCCTCCTCCAAACCAAAATACCACTTAGGGTGGTGCTGGACCTAGTCAGTATACACAACTTGCAAAATTCCACCCCCTAACCAATTGGTGTAGATTGCATTACACTAGCTCTCACTGTGAGGTGACCTGTGCCACACTGGAGAAGATCATCATGATCTCCCAGTCAGACATACAACAACCTATCAATCCTACTCCCCTGGAATCATCCACACAAGAGCCTACTCAAAATTCCTTCACGTATGAAAGTGTCTTCTTCAGGATAGACAAAGAGGATGAAGAAGAACCCAAATTGCAGGGGTTCTTTGATGAATCTATGTTGGCCTTTGAGGCCAATGCCTTTACCAACCTGCATAATCCTTAAAATACTCTGAGTCAAGCTAGAAAAGGGCTAGTTTATACACCAACACCTCCCAAAAATACCTCTCCCCAGGATGATACAATTGATCATTCCTTCATGCTGAAAGAACCTGGCTCTAAACAAACTATGGTTCCGGCCAAGGGAAGTCAACTTTACCCAAGGGGAAAGTTTGACATCACTAAGGCATTAGAAAAGACCACCACCTCCATGACCTTGATGGAGGTTTTTTAAAATTGTCCTGATCAGAAGAATTCCCTTTTGAACCTCTTGGGAAACCCTGAAGTTGTCAGTTGTCCACCAAAGATTGTCACATTTGACAATGCCAACTTGGTTGTCTTCTGGGGAAACATAGAAGATCCTCCCTTTCTACTAGGCTTGAACATACAAGCGAATAATGTATACAACTACCTAGTAGATTCTGGCATTTCATGTAATGTCATGCCCTTATCTATATACTAGATGCTCAGCCTCAGTCCCACTCCATCTAAACATGCAGTAGTCCAATTGGACAAAACTGTAGTAAAAATGGTAGGTTAGCTGAAAAATGTCCAGATTCAGCTGATCCAAGACCCCTAGATATCAAGTACAATAGACATCTAAGTGGTGGACATCCTGAAGACTTATGGGATGTTGTTATATTAGAATTGGTCTAAGGCCCTTAATGGGTATTTCTCCATGGAATTCTCCCACTTGTGTCTCCCCTGGAAGGGGCAATCAAACCAAATATCGATAGAGAGTGAACCCAGGATGAAGCAGACCCTAACCACTGTTGGGAGGGTAAATGAAGTCCTTTTCTCTGAATCTTCCCCTGGGGTGTACTGACCACTAGAGATCTTAACATTTGATTTCACCCCCGGGGAAGATCCCATAGTCGCTTAGAGAATTCAAGACCTAGATGAGAAACTAAAGGGTGAGGTAAAATCACATGGTAACATGAAAACTCTTGCCATACTCTTGTCTGACACTTGGTGCCAGGTACACTACCAACAAAATTCTAAACTAGAGTGTGAGCCTTGCATCGTCACTTCTAATCGCCACATAAAAGACCTTCGAGAGAAGGAACATAAACTTGGTTCACCTAGACCAAACGATCCATTCAGTAGCACACCTAAGGTGTCCCTTATCTAGGAGTTTGAACCAGAAGCTTTTCCAGGGAAAAACCTCTCCCATGCACTATCAAAGCTGGTGGAATCACCTCCCAAACCTCCTAAAATTAATCCAAATGCCAGTTTGCCTTCCCAGCCCTAGAGAATGAATAATGACCTGTGGACCCTGAAGTTTGATGGATCCCGGTCTAAACAAGGCTGCGGGGCCAGAGTGGAAATGATCAACCCGCAGGGGAAATCCTTCCTCGCATCTTATAGGTTTTAGTTTACTACACAAATAACTTCATGGAGTACAAGGCCTTGGTCCTCGGACTCCTATTTGCATTAAGAAAAGGGATCACCTGCCTCTGGGTGATGGGTGATTCAGAGCAGATTGTAAAACAAGTCTAGAGCCAATACACTTGTCATGAAAAAAGGTTGGCCACATATTTTAACTTGACATGGAGCCTCATTGAAGACTTTGATTCTTTTGGCATCGAGCTTATTCCCTAGAAATGTAACTATGTTTTGGACGCCCTTTCCATGTCCGCCAGCACCCTAGAGTCGATGGCTGGCTCCTGACTCTAGAAGTTTTCTATTGAGATGGTCCCCACCCCATTCATCATGGACAAGATCACTCACTTTAAGGTTTTTGAGGATGACCAACACATTCTGGCCTTTATGGCCAATGTTGGTGTCTTTGAGGACTAGATAGTGGAAGAAAGAGATCATAACGATACCAGGCAGGGTGAAGAAGATGACAAGATCATTGACCTAACCACCAACACAATCCCAAAGGGTATTTTAGCTATCTTTGATTTAGACCCCCGAGGCTGAGATAAGATATCATCCTCCTTTGAGGGAGTAAAATTTGAAAGGGTCAACATCGGCAAAGTCGGTGAAGAAAAGTTGTTACACATTGGCACCTCTTGCTCCGTAGAGGAGAAGGAGAAGATTCTTGTAGTTCTCCAGGAATACATTGATGTTATTGCATGGGGGTATAAGGATCTAAAAACCTATGATACATCCATCATGACTCATACTATGCCACTGAAACTGGATCCCAAGCCCTTCTAGCAAAAGAAGAGGTCGGTAAACCCATTGATTGAACCTCTAATTCATTAGAGGTTCACAAACTGCTATCATCCTGAATTATCTTTTCTATCTTACACACAACATGGGTTTCCAACCTTGTCTCTATGCGAAAGAAGAATAGAGAGATCCACCTGTGTGTGGATTTTCACAATTTAAACAAGGCATCCAAAAAGGACATTCATCCTCTCTCCTCGTTGGATGATGTATTGCAAATTGTGAATGGTTACCAAATGATGACCTTCTTGGATGGGTACTCTGGATATAACTAGGTTATGGTTAAGTACAAGGATAGAGACAAAATGATGTTCACCACCAAGTGGGTAAAGTTTGCATATTGGAGAATGCCATTTGGCCTCATCAATGAAAAGGCCACTTTTCAAAAGGCTATGGACATTGCATTCAAGGGTGCAGTAAACAAATGCATAATCATCTATATGGATGATTTGACAATTTTTTCTTAGGATAGGCATGATCACTCCATCCACCTCACCCAAATTTGTGAGAGATGTTTCTATTATGGTATTTCCCTCAACCCTATGAAATGCATATTTGGGGTCACTGAAGGGAAGCTGCTCAGGCATATAGTCTGTGAGAAGGGGATAACCATTGACCCTAAGAGAGTTGAAGCACTCTTGAATTTATAGATGCCTGGTAGAAAAAAGGAAATGATATATTTCTTTGGAAAGATAAACTTTCTCTGATTGTTCATCACTGGATTCATTGAGATAGTTAAGGCACTCAATGAAATGATGAAGAAAGATACAAAGATTGAGTGGATCCCAGAAGTGAAGCGAGTGTATGCTCAGATCAAGAAATCCATAGTGGACACACCTATTCTAGCAAGTCTAGACTATTCCCTCCTAGTCCACATATACTCCTTCACTTCACTGCATTCGGAAACAACAGTCCTAACCTAGAAAGTTGAAGGGGAAGAATGACCCATTTCTTTCATGAGCTCCCCCTTCAAGAATGCCGAAGTCCGATATTCACCTTTGGAAAAGAAGGCTTTTTCTCTAGTCTAGGCCGTGAATAAATTCCAGTACTATATTGTCCATAGAAAAGTGGATGCTATCATTCCAGACTAGGCTTTTAAATCTTTACTTCAACAAAGTGAACTAGGCGAACATCGAGGGAAATGGATGGTCATCCTCCAAGAGTATGATCTAGAAATGAAACCAATGAAGATAGTATGAGGCTAGGGAGTATGCAGAGAAATGACAAAAGTAAATCCAAACATTGAATGCCAAAATTATATAGTGGAGTTTGTCACTCAAGACCCATGGTATATCGATCTAGTGTACTTAGTACTCAACAATAGATGCCAGGAGGGGCTTCCCCCAAACAAAAGTTGTGCCCTGCAGCTGAAAAGCACACATTTGATGATAAAGAACAAAACAACTTTTTGCAAGAATTTTGAAGGGATTTACCTTCGGTGCATAGATAAGGACCAAGCTTCCAAAATGATAGAAGAATTCCATAGGTAGTTTGGAACTAGGCATGGCTCAGCTAATTCCACTTCCCACCAGATCCTTTGGGCTAGTTAGTACTGGCCCTTCATCTTTAAAGATGTCTACACTTACATGAAGAAGTACCACACTTGTCAAATTGCAGCCCATCGTGAGTGGAATCCGACCATGCCTTTGTAGCCGGTCTTTGATGTTTGACCCAAGTCCCCCAATGGGCATTTGATTTTATTGAGGAAATCAACCCCAACTCATCAGCCAACCACCAATATATCCTATCTGCTACCGATTACTGCACCTGGTGGTCCGAAGTGATTCCATGCAAGAACAACATGATGGATGTAGTTATCAAATTCATGGAAAAAAACATAGTCACTAAATTTGGAATGCCTTTCACTATAGTGTGTGACAATGGTATGACATTTTATTTGGTGCAATTACTTGAATCAACCTATAAGAGAAAGATCACCTTGGAGTTGTCCAATAACTACTACCCCCAGGGTAATGGTGTGGCTAAATCTACTAATAAAAAAATTATAGAGATGATCAAACACTTATTAGAACAAAACCCCCAGGACTGGCACCAAAAGATTAGATCCACCCTTTGGGCGAATCATATCATAATAAAGGCATCTCTAGGGACTTCCCCATTTCACCTAGTTTACGGCCAAAATCTTGTGTTCCATATCAACTTACAAATCCTGTTCTTATAGTTTATGTAGGAATTTAACAACCGGGACAACATTGTGGCTCCCAAACCTGGTGAGAATAGAGGAACAAAGAGATGTAGCACTAGACCATTTTGCGTGTCACCAAGTGATTGTTAAGCGATGGTTTGATTGGAGAGCCCAATATAAGGGCTTTCAAATTTTAGACCTGGTCTTTCTGTGGGACAAGGCCCTAGAAAAGAAAGGAAAGCACACCAATTTTCAAAGGCTCTCGCTCAAGCCATATCTAGTTTCTGAGATCTGCGGGGCTAATAATTATTGCCTCAGTACCATCACCATAGAAGCTGTCCCATTGCTTGTCAATGGGCAGTTTCTTAAGCATCACTTTGAATGAGGCGGGAAATAAGTTGGCCCAAAGTTGTATTATATGTAAGGTTCTTGCTTGTAAATATCTTTCTCGGTGCTCCCTGGGAGCACCTTGTCCTTGTAAATAGTTGTCAACAGTCCTTCGGGGCTACCTCCTTTCCTTTTTGCTTTTTTTTTTTCTTTCTTTTGTTTTGTGTTTTTTTTCTAGGTTCTTAGCGTGTTGCCCCCTTCTTGTAGACAGGTATGCTTCACATGACATCTAGTCCATGGAATGGTACCTTATGCATTTGGATTAGTTCAGGATCTCTTGTTAGCATGGTGGAATTTTCCCACACTCGAGAGCTATTTTGTGTGTATGGTAAAAGGTTATGGGTAATCTTCATCAGATTCATATTTTGAAAGTCTTGACATCGGTTAATAGAAAATATAAGAAGCAAGTAAACACATGGTCCTTGAGGGTAGATCGGTTGCACTAGTTATTGACTAAGTCTTAAAATCATAAAAGTATCCTGGGTCTAAAATGTCTCTCCTATTTAGAAAATTAAGGTGGATGGAAAGGTGAAAGAAGTACCACTGTAAAAATTATCTAAACTTAAGGTTGATAATGAAAGGAGTACTCCCTTCCCATCTTCAAAAGAAAAGAAAAGAAAAGAACTGAAGAATAGAGAATTCTTAGATCTAGAGGATCGTGCAAGATATGATGATTTTGGTTCAACGCATTTAGTGTCTCCTCTCTACTTCTCCCAAAAATCAACTTGATTTTATTTGAAAGCACACACTACACAACTGACAAAACAATGCAGGGTTGAATAAATGATGAGTCAGATTTTCTCAGACACCTAGTGCCTTGTAAGTAGAATACTCCAAGCAATGATAAATTCTAGTTTTGATAACCAAATGTTCTGTGGTTCTCAAAATTGATAACACATTTGTCCCAATGAGTCACCATTTGTTATGCCCTGCATACCCAACCCTACATTTTCTAGGCAAAATGTTGGGTCCCCCTTTTTTGCTTTTTTTCTCCCTTGATTTGTTTTGGTTTTCTTTTGTTTCTCCAGCCTTTGTCTTCGTGTGGCCAGTGTTTTGTTCTCTTTTGGTCTTCCTTTCTCCTAGGCCGAGTCTCAGAGTGTTTGTGTTCTGTGTCGGCCATATTTCCAGACTCCAAGATTCTCCGTCACCATTTCCTCTTTTGTGAGAGGATGTGGTTGCATGGGATCCCTGGGCCTGTAGTCTGGAGGTTTTTCCTTTCTTGGGATTTGCAAAAGGAAGAAACATGTTTTTACCCTAGTGGTATAAATGAATATTTACTTTTAACTTTCACATTTAACGTAAACAAGATTACCTAGAGCGATTAAGAGAAAAATTGTGAATTAAGTGTGAATTGGTTTGGAAGTTAGTAGTGCTTTGTAGTTGAGCTAATATTCGAGTTTGTGCATGTTCCTCAACTTCCTTGCAAGATTATGGGTGTTCGTGGTCCATGAAATATTCCTAGTTTGCAGATCACCTCATGTGATCCTCCTCCCATGTTTCCAAGTGTTTAGGTAGGTCCTTCAGCTCTCCTTTTTCTAGTTTTGTTTTGTTTTGCTTGTGCCTTGTTTTCTCCTTCAGTTTTGTCCTTGTTTTGTTCACTTTGATTTCGTGTTTGTTGTTGCCTCCCATTGGTGGGATAGCTACTCAGGAAGGATGTCTTCCTTCCTCACCTTGTATTCTTCCCTGTAAATGGTGTACATTAATGTAGATGCTCTAAATTCTTAAGGTTCCCATGTAAAGGTCTTAGTCTTGCTGTAAATTGTAGGTGGTTCCTGTAAACTGTCATTTCCTAGATTCCTTTGTATATTTGGTCTATAAATTGTTGTAGTGACCCCTCCCATGGTAAGCTCTTCATGCTCTACACATTATAACCCAACTTTGGAGCTTTCCTACATGATGTACACCTAGTTTGAACTCGACACCTCGCCTGTTCGAACCATGGTGGTTTTCTTTGTCCTCTATTGCTTCATCATTGATGGCAGGATTAATTCCCCATGAGTGAGAATTAAAAAACATCCCATCTGGTATTCATTTCACTCATTTCAACCCATGTGTCACCATTAAGAGACATTTATCATGTGACCACATGAAAACCCTTATTAGCAGAGTATGGCTCACTGCCTGGTCATTTCAATAACTACTATTTTCTTTGGACTCTGGGTATTGAGAAGTCCCAGGGTCTTCATCCCATTTTTTCATAGAAACCAATAACCTAGAACATCTGAGCGATGATAAGAATCTAGTCATTGTTAACTATTAGATTCAAGGATTTTGATGCACACTAATATTTTTGAACAGGTGCGAGATGGCAGTAAACTCACCCGAGTCCATAAAATTATTTCATATTTTTATCATGTGTATTAACAGTTGTCTGGTCTTGTAGGTTGCAGGTTATCCAATAAAATGTCTAAAGTAAAAATTCCTCCTAGAAGTCGAGAACTTACAACTACCTCCACTCGAGTGGCCACAAAGACAAAGGCAGAAAATATATTGGCCAAGCTTCCATTGACATCCAAATGCCTAAGGGAGGTTGTCCTTGTAGGATCCAAAGTGGATTCTAAGCTATAGGATATCATTGACACTCATCCTGGACTATGGGATGAATTGTAGGGCCTTGTCCAAACAATGTACCAATAGAGGGCTGCCAGAGATGATATGGAAAAGAATGTGGCCACCTCTAGCATCACCAAAGATGCATGTTTCCCCTGCTCAGTGCAAGCACCATAAATGATCCTCCAATTGGAAAAGCACTACAACACTCCCTCCCAGTTTATTTTGCTTGCCGATTCTCTACCACTGAACTACTCAGCGGCCCTTTTTACTCTAGATGCCGCCACTTTTGCTTCATGGTTGGGAATCCCCCAGTTCAAGGGAGCCATTGTTATCTCCTAGTCTATGTCACTAAAGGAGTTTGAGGAAATTCCTACTCTCACCTGACGACATCTCAATTCTCACTAGCTAAAGTCCCCGAGAAGGGACTATAACAAGATGAAGCTAGAGATTCCCCGCGGAGACTTCAAGGAATGCATACAGGCGGGAATCATCTTTTTGTATAGGATCTTTGGAGAGCCCCATGCCAGGGAATTTTTAGCATGGATGTGTTATTTCCTTTACTTCATCACCACCTACAATCAAACCTTCGACTGGACGACCATCATCGCCAATCATGTAGACTTCTAGCTAAAGAATGTCCTCTAAAATTTGAAGTTCTACATGACCTCACATGTATTATGGGCATTGGCCCAATAGAGACCCATTCTTCAGGGTTTGGAGATAGTGGGATTTCTCAGGAATATTCCCGACCAACTTGTCCCATGGGAAAATTATCCCTAGATCTAGTGGGAAG
Source organism: Thuja plicata (assembly GCA_018584345.1). Taxonomy (NCBI): domain Eukaryota; kingdom Viridiplantae; phylum Streptophyta; class Pinopsida; order Cupressales; family Cupressaceae; genus Thuja; species Thuja plicata. The sequence continues at coordinate 1,893,585 of MU223844.1, forward strand.
CCTCTTTCCCCCATTTTTGTATTGTAAATGACATGTTCATTTACCATAACATTTTGACACTTACTCAGGATTTTAGGTATTGGTTATTGCAAGTGGCGATGACCTTGGTGAGTACATATGACAATTATTTCTTTCAATTCCAACAAGATTCTTATATTTGGGTAATCAGGTTCTTCGGGAATCCCTACCTACTCCCTAGGCATTGTGGGGATAGGATTATTCTTTAAGAGTTCTGCAGGAAAATCCTAGAACTCCGTGCATTCTTTGCCTTGAAAAAGGTTACATCCATTCCGGTCCCAATCACTATTAGGAGCTATTCTTGTTGTCTCGCAGTAGCTAAGGAGGTTGATAATGAAAAGGAAGACACCCTGACCAAAGTTACTTCCTAGGGTGTGCTCCCCATTTTGGAGAAAATTCATGATCAACTAGGGGAGTCCTGAAAGATGAACCAAAACCTAAGCACCTAGCTTTCTCACAATATTCCAATCACTCTAGTGGGATTTGCCTGCTCGACAGGATATCCTTCATTAGCAGCAGTCATGAGCCAGCAGATGAAGGCCGAGGCACAGTTTGCAGATATTCTAGATGTTGGGGACCCATTGTAGTTAAGAAGAAAGAAGCAAAGGGCATAGAATCCTTTGAGAATAGATATGGTCCCTGACATGCCCAACGTTCCCTCGGTAGAAGTTATTCTTGACTCCCCCAAAATACAGAATTCGCCGGAGACCTCCCCTCCACTTGATGATTTTGATGACATCTTTGGGACTAATGAACTTATTAATATACAAGGGGATATATGAAAGGTGGTGGAAGAAATAGTTGCGTAGGAAGTAGATATAATACCTGATGAAGGGGAGACATGAGAAAAAGAGGTGGTTATGGAAAAAGAGGTCTAAGAAAATGAAAAAGAGCTAGAACAAGAAGAAACACAAAGGGATCCATAAGAATTGGAGGAAACACCAGTCCAGGGGACTAAGATAGATCTAAGGGAAACCAATGATGATCAATCAACAATTGGGGAAACTGGACCTTCAGGATCAACTATACCCCCAACTATCACGCTCCAAACACCTTCAGTTACTCCAAGTGACTGAGTGCCCTAGAGTATGACATTTAGCGACGTAGTCTCAGCAACCCAACAGTCAAATATTCATCAGACACCTCCACCTCCTCTAGAAGACATGCCCATGGAGAAGGATGTCCTGATGAATGAAGCTAAAGATGAACAACAGTATCAGGATGAAGGGGAGAACCTTGAAGATATAAATATTGATTCAAAAGATGATGAAAAGGACATGGAGAATCCTTGTAATACAGATGACACTAGTGCTGGAAGAGATGGGGTCCCCAACACCATAGAAGAGAACACCACTAGGGTGGAAGACATTGAAAACACCATGGAAGAGGAAAAGGAAAAAGAGTCTAATGCAACCATGGATACCTGGGATACACCACTAGACCCTGAAGAAGGCCCTGATTCTTAGGCCTTAGCAGAAAGACCACCCCAACTACCATAATGGCTGATTGAGTCCAAAAAGAGAAAGGCCCTGATGATAGCTGGTGTTCCCCTCTCCTTGGCTGATGGCCTAGAGTCAAGAGGCTAAAAATGCCAAGAAGGCCTTGACCATCCATGCCCTCCAGACCAGTCTGGGAGGAAATACAATTGGAATATTTACAACCCCTCCCCCAAATACAGATTCAGCAACAATAAGGGCCGAAGACTATGTAGTTATAGAAGTGCCTCTAGGGAGGAGAGATAAGAAGGGTGTGTTGGACCTGCTGAGAGAGGCTACCAGGGAAATTAAGGCCTGATATGATAAACAAATGCATAATTTAAAGGAGGAAAGAGAGAAAAATGAAAATCTCTTCGGGCTTCTCGTAGAACTAACACAACCACTAGCTGAGATCCATTTGGAAGCCTCCACCTCTGGACTACCACTTTTGTAGGGTGAGATGGATGCTCTTAGGGCCATGAAAAAGAAGGAAACATTTGTATATGGGTGGATCATAGAATAGATCAAGGCCATAAGGCAATTCTTAGAGGTGACACTCTTGGAACTTTATCTGGTCACTAATTTTCTAGTTCAGGTAAGAGGCGCCATCGTCCAATGGGAAAAGGATATAGAGAAGTATGAGGAGTGGAGGACCAGATTGGAAGAAGTAATATACTTTGGGGAGGAAGCCATCATAGAGGCCATAAATTTTGGAGAAGAACCCTTTGGATTCCTTCGAGCCTAGCACTCCAGACTTGGTCTCAAAATTGAGGTAAGCAAGCAACTAGTTACAACCCTAAAAGATAAGATCACGATGGTCTAGTATCCTTTGGACCTATATAAAGTATTCATTGGAAGGGTTTCATAATTTGATCCCTTCACCACTGGGACTTGTGGCTTAGAGGATTATGTCCTCAGTAAATTTGATGAGCTGATCGAGTCCTGGTATCTGTCTGTCAGGGACTTCAACAGAGGAAAAATGTTGAGAATATCCAAGATGATGCTCTGAGCTCATGAATCCATAAAGATAGATGGATAATTCCATGATGGGGTGGGAGATATTGATGAAAGGTTTGAAATAATCAACAACCAATGGGATAATGTCAAGGACATAGATGAGGATGGCATCGGCCAAATTTTGGAGGCCTTCAAGAAAAACAAGGAACAACAAAGTTCTTCAGACTCCAGAGATTTTTACCAGTAGGGTGCATTTTTTAACATTCATTATTCTTTGTGCATAAGCTCTCAGACTCCAGAATTATGGATCCAAAAGTTTTGTATTCTTTTAGTGACCTGTGTCCAGGTTCCCCAGAGTCGACCAGTCATTGTCAAGCAGTTGATAATGGGGTCAGAAGGTAGGTGATCCCGGTAAGGCATGTTAGACAAAGGGATGGCCCTAACAGGTGATTTTCCCAAAGCGCATCTCTAGCATTAACTACCTGGTGCATCAAAGATAGTGAGCCATATTTTACATTGATGAGGCATGTTGCCTCGAACTCTGGGAGGATCAAATTTATTCTATGTTTAATGTGACACTCTTCTCTATGTCGATTCTTCCAAATTCCTTTATTGTCTTCTTCCATTGTCTTGTCAGACCTCTTCTCTTTTCTAGGTGATTGTAAGTGGTGCAGGTAGTACCAATCACCGAGTATTCTATTTTAATGTTGAGTGTATAGTTAGATTAGGTTAGTTTTAGGGAAAAATATGTGTATAAATAAGAACTCCAACCTCATTTCAAGGGTTAGCAAAATTGATGATTTTGCAGGCCAATACTATTAGCATTTGATTTCTAGTTTTTTCAGGAGCTCAATGCTCAGTAGTTCTTAGTTGTTAGATGCTCCCTTGGAGCCATTGATGTACACACCAGTCATGTTGGAACACTTTGTTAACAAAGAAGGAAGAACAATTTCTAGTAATGATGTTGTTGATGTTCTCATCTATGAGTTAGCAATATATTTTTGTGTTGTATGTTTCTAATGTCCTTTGCTCTGATGTGTTTTTAGATTAATGATTTCATTTCCCCTTGCTATTGAATATGTATGAACTGCTGGTTCTCTATGCATTTAGTATTTAGTGTAGTTCATTAGAGCATTGTTGATGTTGGAAATTTGTTACATAACTATAAGTAGAATTAATAAAATCTAACCCCAATCTATCTTTTGTTGTTTATTTGTTAAACTTAACATGCTTTTAGGAAACCCCATCCCTAGCATTGAAATCCCTGAAGAAGACAAGTAAAAAACTAGCTATCCCCCTGAACAAAAATAGTCACTTGCCCAACTTAGCTCCCCACACCATTGAGACCCGACACTCAGGTGCTTGAAGGCCAGGAGAATTTATTCTCTAGACAACCTTTATAGGTGAAGTTGGATAGTACCCCAGTACTTGGTGACAAATTATCATCTGTTGAACGGACCAGTCACAAAGTACCATCAATAGGTCACAAACTCATTAGTTGAAAAATCTACTTGCAAGTCTTGATGACTAATGAGAGTTTCAAAATCAAAATCATATTTGAATAACTATTTTACGAGCATTCACTACTTGTTATGTTGTAATAAATTAAGATCATATAGAAGCACATAAGAGTATTATTATCCTATCTTGAAGTTGGCAAATTTTAAAATTTTATCCATGTACCTAGTGGTATGAATGAGACATGTTTATGTTATGATGAATGTGTCAAGAAGAGAACATCTCATATGAAGTCATAGTAGCACTATCTGCACATGATGGATTTATTATATAAGAGGTATGATGAACTCTCAATTTATATGTTCATGTTGAGTGAATTTTTCAAGTCCACAACCTTTAAAACTAATATGACATCTAATGCATATATTACAATCCTTGAATGAGTCAAATAAAGAGCATAACTGGAAGGGCCAAAATGAAAAGTGAAAGTTATCTTTACTTCTCAAATCTAAATCATTATATTATGAGGATAAGATTTGGATGCTATTTCCAAGTGTCCTTTCCTTCAAAGAAAGAAGGTGGTTAAAATTGCTTTGGACAAGATTGTACTTGGACTGTCAAGATAAAAGGGACCAAATGTTTCCAAATTATAGATGAAGAAGTCATGAGTTCATAAGAATTGGTGTTCCATTCATAAATTCCAACTTATTAATTAATGAATTTATTTTTAAAGGAACCTCAAGGGCATAAAATAAATTGATGAGGTGGTGTAAAGATACCTTTTTCATAGTTTGCAAACTTCTCAGATTATAGGTTGGGGAGATGTGAACAACGAGCTAGACCCTCCACCTTCCTCTACCACTACTTTGGTGGCCCGAGGGATTCCCTTTCATCTATCTCTTTTGATACTTTATATTTCTTAGCTTTTTTTTAGTTTCAAGGAATTACCCTTATGAAAATCTGGTTTAGGGCTTGGCCAATATTTTTTTTGGATAAGTTTGAGAGTTGACTAAGTTTTCCCCTCAAACTTTATTTTGTAACTCTAAGAATTGTTTTATGATTAATTAAATATTTGATGTAGTATTTACATGAAAAAAAATTCTCTAAACAATAATAGAGAAGTTAGAGAAAAGTGTTTTAAGTTTTATACAAACTTTATTAACTTGACCAACTTCTCTAAGGGCCCCGTAAACCTTTACATTGACCAGTCAAAGCTAAAAAAAATTATACTAATTCATCACGATCTACATTCCTCCACGCAGGCTAGATTGAAAAATGTGAAAGGTGGTTAAGTTCTCAAGTATTCATGGTCAAAAAGTTATGAAAGTCACCAAATTCTCCCATATCTTTAAGCAATTACTTCATCGATAATTTGTTTAACTTTATCAAGTTCTAGAAAAATTCGATGCATTGAATTAATTAAGATTTGTGGGGGGAATAAAAGACACATATATTATCGACTAATTGGTGTTATCAACAATGATGAAGTTCTTAAAAGGTTGATTTACTTGATCAGTGATTAGGTAGTAATAGTTGTAATCCATTTATCATTAGTTTTGAAAAGTTAGAAAAGTTTTATTAAAAACCCTAATAAAATTATGTAGAGGATATCAACAAGCCTTATCAAATAGTTGGCTTGGTTTCAAAAGATACCAATGCAATATCCTCACTAGTGATATATGAAAGTTTTTGAAGTTGTTTAGAAGCTCAGTGAAGAAATCAAACAAACCTAGAAAAGTTAATAATGAATTTCCTAAGTGTCAATAAGGAGGAAAGTGACATGCTGATATAAATGGTTAGAATAAATGTTTGTGCAACCATGTTTATTTACACATGGAAAGATCATGTTCTTTGCATATTTCATCTTATGGAAACATGCTTTGAGAAGACATCACCAAGATTGAAACAAAATGATTTGCAAGAAAGGAATGAGATAGCTTTGTTGAAGGTGGTTATGGATTGCACATGTAAATCCATAAAAAATGTAATGGATAATACTTATTAATTTTGCTAAGTATTATAGTTTTCTTTGCTCGCGCCATAATTGGAGCCTTAAAATAGGTTTTGGACATCCATCACCCAAAGACAATGGTTTTTTTTTTATGGTTTGGAAATGTAAATCTAGATTCTATTGAATAAGCGTTAGATACTTTTAAGGAAATGTAAGCAGTTGATGTAAATCTAGATTCTTTGTAAAAACTCTCTCAACCCGTGCTATTACGTGTTAAGTTGAAGTCCAACAGTTGTTTAATTAGGGAATATAATTTATTGTCTTTCCCTCTAAGTGTTTGTTGTTTGGATTCTCTCATTTGAAAAACCTACTTAATATTTGTTGCTGTTGTATTGTATAATCTATTTTTGACATAATAAAGATTTCTCTGCTCTCAGTGTGGGTGTAAGCTTTTAAGATGAACCATGATAAATCTGTGTTGTGTCTATTCTTTGTTTTTCTATTTAAATCTTCTATTTTCATTCATTTGTTTCATTATATTTTTATAATTGGTATCAGAGCAGGTTAGAACCGCTAGTTGAGAAACAAAAAGGATTTCTTCAAAAGTTATGGAAGATTTAAGAGTGCAGAAATTTTCAGGGAAGAATTTTGGAATATGGAAGATACAGACAAAATATTTTCTGATCAAGCAAAGCCTCTCACTTGCAATCTAAGGGAAGACAAGAAAGCCACAAACAATGAGTAATGAAGATTGGGAATCGCTGGATGAAAAAGCCAAAGAAACAATTATTCTCTCTTTAAATGATAATGTGTTGTACAATGTTATGAATGAAGCAACAAGAAAGGATGTATGGGATAAATTAATAGCCACATATGCAATGACATTCATAGAAAATAAATTCTTCATTATGAAGAAGTTATACAAATTGAAGATAAGGGAAGATGAGGCCATGATGAATCATCTCAATGATTTGAATACCTTGATTAGCTAAGCGGATTCACTTGGTATGAAACAAGATGATAAGAACAAGGTTTTCTTATTGTTGTTCTCTCTTATGAATAGTTGGGATGGATTTGTAACCACTGTTAGCACTACATCAACAAGCATGAAAAATTTATCATTTGATGAAGTTTCAACAAGTCTTCTCAGCAAAGACATGAGAAGGAAGAATATGGAGTCTTCAACTAGAAAAGCTCTAACAATGGTGAGTACCATAAATAGGAGAAGAAGGCATAATAGAGGAAGAAAAAATAACAATTAGAGTTCTCAATCTACAAGAAGATCATAGTCAATAGGTAGACAAAATTGTTGTTTGTTTTGTGGTAAAGCTAGTCATGTTAAGAAAGATTGTCACAAATACAAAAAGGGGCAAGAAAGGGTTTTGGACAAAGAAGAAAACATTGCACATGACAAGGATGATGGTATTTTAGTACTTTCTACAAGGGACAAAACAAAATCCTTGGGTTGTGGATTCTGGTACTTCTTTTCATGCCACTTCTCGCACAAATTCACTCACAAATTATCAAGAAGATAAATTTGAAAAAGTTAATTTGGGTGATAATATTTCTTGTGAAATTATTGGCATAGGTGATGTTGTTTTTCCATTAGAAGGAGGAGGCCAATGACTTCTCAAATATGTTCATCATATTCCAAAGCTAAAAAGAAATCTAATTTTTGTAAGTTAGTTGCATACACAAGATTGGCATATATTTTTCTTTGCAAATTCATGGAAGGTAACCAAAGGTTCTATGGTGATTGCCAAAGGAAATATATTTGGTATTTTGTATCTTTAAGAGCATCCTAGTGAGGTGGGATCTTCTATGACAGTCGTGGGAAGTGATGTATCTCTTTGGAATCAAATATTAGGCCACATGAGAAAGAAAGGCATTGAGGTGATACTCAATCATGATCAACTACCGGGCCTAAAATATACAAATTTGGAATTCTGCAAACATTGTCTTTGTGGAAAACAAAAATGGGTCAGCTTCTTGAAGAATAGACATGACAAGAAGAAAACACTACTGAAGCTAGTAAACTCAAATGTCTTCGGACCTACAGGGGTAACTTCTTATGGAGGTGCAAAATATTTTGTTACCTTTCTTGATGGTTGTACTCGAAAAGTTTGGATTTACATGATGTCTTGTAAATCTAAAGTGTTTTCAAAATTTAAAATTTTCAAAGCACTTGTTGAAAATCAAAGTGGTCATTAAATAAAATATCTAAAGATGGATAATGGGGGTAGATTCTATTCTTTGGAGTTTGATAATTTTTATGAATATTATGGTATTCATAGAATCAAGGTTTTCCCATTTACTCCACAAGAAAATGGGTCAGCAGAAAGGCTAAATCAGACCATTCATTGAGAAACCTAGATGTATGCTTTCTAATGTTTTTTTGGGGAAAGAATTTAGGGTGGAAGCATGTAATATTGTTGTTTACATAATCAATCATAGTCCCTCATCTTGATTAGATTTTGGTATTCCAGAAGAAGAATGGTTAGGAAAGGGAACTTCTTATTCTCACATTTGGGTGTTTGGTTGTCAAGCATTTATTCATGTTCCTAAGGAGAAGAGGAGAAAACTAGATTCAAAATAACAGTGATGTCTTTTTGTGCGATATGGTTATGGTAAGTATGGTTTTCAACTTTGGGATCCAGTTGAAAAGAAGATAATTTGTAGCCGAGATGTAGTCTTTAATGAGATGTTATTTCCATCTCTAGAAACTAAAGGAAAAACTGTAATAGAGTATGTGCCTTTCTCTATTTTTGAAAATAATAGCTCACAAGAGCATACCAATAATCATTTGTCTCAGTCTTTGCAAGCTATTGGTATGTACCAGTCTCTATCTGTGCCTCCTGTGGTGTGTTTTCCATATACCCATGTTTCTATGCAGCCTATAACAGAGACAAATCTAATGTTTTATAGTGACATTGGTTACAAGGAAGATAATTTAAACATTGACAATAATACTTCCATTAGACATCTGTAGCCAAACCATAGTGATTCTCATCTAATTTTTGATAACCAGTCCATGCAAATTTATCCTTTAGTGAATGACAACACTATGCTGAGTCCTCAACACATGGAAGCAGTAGTAAAGAGGGTAGGCTTGTGTGAAGAAGAGTGTGGGATGCCTGCTGCAGCCCCACACATGACACAACTCAGCTAACAAAGCCCAACTCCCTTTGCAGACTTGTGTGGAATGGAGTGAGTGATGTCTTCTACAGACACACATAGGACACATAGCTCTTCCTCCTCTATAGACCAGCATACTATGAGAAGCCTCTCATCCACTGCAAACTCACGTGGCATGGGAGTTTCTTTCTCTAGCGCTGAACAATCAAAGAAAGATACAAAATTTTGGGAAAAAGCTAGAGTCAAATGGCCCACAGCCCATCCAATTGAAAATTCCAATTTCTAGCATGATAACTCGATGACTTTTGGAGAGTCTAATTCATTTGGAGAGGTAAGAGGATCTAAAATTTGATCTCCAAAGTCTGCTCAAAATATTTAAATGTAGAGACATTGTGATGCTTTTGATAACATTGAGACAAATGATATTGGTCATAGTGATGATATCCATTTACAATAAAAATTATGTATTGATTCCAATGAGAATCAAGGATTGACAAGATCTACTAGATAGAGGAGAATTCCCTCTAAATTTTTAGATTATGAACTACTATTTGCTGAAAAGGTAGAGCCCCAATTGTTGATCTCAGAACAAGTTGAACCGGCCACTTAAAAAGCCACTTGTATAAGAAGGGATAAAGATAAATGGATGACTACTATGAATGAATAAATGAGTTCATTGGAAGGTAATCACACTTGGGATTTGGTATCTCTACCACCAAATCAAAAACCACTTAAGAACAAGTGGGTTTATAAAATGAAAGATGAAGGTGGAGGAACAAAATGCTATAAAGCTCGATTAGTGGTAAAAGGATATGCTCAATAAGAAGGGATTGATTTCACTAATATTTTTTCACCTGTTGTTAAAATGAAAACTATTCGGATTGTTTTAGGACTCGCAACTATGTGGGATCTTGAATTGGAGAAGCTTGATGCAAAAACTACATTTCTACATGGTGAAGTGGATGAGGAACTATATATGGAGTAGCCTCAAGCTTTTATATAAAAAAGAGAAAGTACATGTTTATTGTAGGTTAAGATGGAGTTTGTATGGGCTCAAGCCAACCCCGCGATAGTGATATTTGAAATTTGATGTTTTAATGATTGGTCAAAAATTCACAAGATGTGAATCTGATCCATGTATTTATTACAAGAAAATTCCAAATGATGAATTTATTATTCTTCTTCTATATGTTGATGATATGTTGGTAGCCGATACAAGTTCTAGAATTGTTGGTGAGATGAAAACAAAATTAGCAAGTAAATTTGCCATGAAGGACATAGGGGCAGCTAAGAAGATTCTTGGTATGACAATCACACATGATAGAATGAAGAAAGAAATTACTTTGTCTCAAAAGGATTACATTAACAAAGTTGTTGATAGATTTGGCATGACTGATGCAAAGATAATTTCTACTCCTTTTGCTTCTCATTTTTAGTTGTCTTCTGAATTGTGTCCAAAAACACAAGAGGAAAAGGAATTCATGGACAACATTCCTTATATATCCGTAGTTGGTAGCATAATATTTTCTATGGTTTCCACTCATCCTGAAATATCCCATGCGGTGGGAGTAGTAAGTAGATTCATGAGCAATCCTAGGAGGCTTCATTGGGAAGCAGTTAAATGGATACTAAGGTATTTAAAAGGCACTTCAGATTATGTTTTATGTTTTGGTGGAAACAATAAAGAGCTAAAAGGATTCACAGATTCTGATCTTGCTGGAGATACGGATAAAAGGAGGTCTACTACCATTAATACTTTCATGTTTGTTAGAGATGCCACTAGTTTGGCCTCGATACTAGAACACTCTATTTCTCTTTCTTCTGCAGAAGGTGAATACTTGGCTCTTTCTGAAGGTGCTTGAGAGATGATTTGGTTGTAGAGTCCACTTGGTGATATGAAGTATCAAGAATATGATTATGTTTTATTCTCTGATAGCCACAGTGCCATTTTTATGGCTCACAACCATGCATCTTAGCGATGTTCCAAACACATTGAAATTCATGCTAACTTTGTTAGACACATGGTCAAAGAAGGAAAGATGAAGGTTGTTAAGATTCACACTAAGGTCAATCTTGCTAACATATTCACCAAATTTGTACCCAAAGAGAAGTTTGAATATGCTAGGACTTCTCTTGGACTTTTGCAGAAGACGTATATCAGTAGGAAGAGTAGGGGAATGTTTATTAGTAGCAACATTCGTTGGCTATTAGGTGGGAGATTGTTGAGTTGAAGTCTAATGATTATTTTAATTAGTGAATATAATTTATTGTCTTTCCCTCCTAGTGGTGGCTGTTCAAATTATCTCATTCAAAAACCCTATTTAATTGTTGTTGTTGTATTGTATAATCTCCTTTTTACATAATAAAGATTTCTCTTCTCTTAGTGTAGATGTAAGCTTTTAAGCTGAACCAAGATAAATCCATTTTGTGTCTATTATTTTTTTGTCTATTTAAATCTATTATTCTCATTTTATTGTTTCCTTATAATTTTACACTATGAGAGCTTTGCAATCGGCAAAGCATATTAGAAGGTTCTTCTTGACATGCATACCAGAGCTTGGAAACATTGAAAAAGAACACAAATTATTTAACACAATGCCATAGAGACATTTCATCTCTAGTAATGCAATGGATTCTAAAGAAGCACAAGATGGGTTTGTTAAAAATATTTTGGTAAGTTTAGAGAAAATTCAATTATTTGAATGTTGTATGGAAGCATTTTATTGTTGATCATAAGACATGTGTGGACATTTTTTTTGGTTTTGTATCATCTTAAAATGGAAGCACTTCCATGTTTAGAATGTTTAGCCCTCCTTAGGGGATTTTTTTACCACCATCACATTGTCCTCTCATTTTTACATCCTCTCTCACTTATGTGTCTATTTAGGACTTGAATTGGGGCCTTCCAAACACCTCCCATCCTAACTAACATGTTTTCAAGGGGTCCTAACTCCCTGGGTCAAGTTCAACCTCAACCTTGAAGTAGGTCAAGGACAACCTCTACCTTGAATTGGGTCCCCCTTTCAAATCTAGAAGTCTTTCGGTTGCCGAATGTCATCAAAAATTCATCTCCCACTTTCGAGTCGGCTATTTTCAGTTTTGAAGTGATGATTCTTAAATTATATTTAATATAGGTCCTATTCTAGGGGCATGGGTCTAATTGGAATTTAATTCTCCTATGTCAGCCTCTCTAGAATATTGTGCCCTAGGTTCATATAATAGGAAGCTTTCTCCTCTCATTATTTTTGAACAAATTCATCAACCATCAAGCACTAATTCTCTCCAAGTGAAATCAAGAAAGAATTCATCAAGAAAAAGGTTCAAGAATTCATTGTTCAACATGTTCTCAAGCTTTCAAAGTGTTCAAGTCTTCCTCTAAAGCACTCAAGTTCTCTATTGAAGATCAAGGATTCAAGATTTCAAGCCTTTGAAGGGATTTGGTTCAAGCATTCAAGTTTCATCATTCAAACCCTAGATCTATCCATCATGATGGAGTGATCTTCCTTTAAAATCCTTTGTGCATCCTCGAGACTCATTCATTCTCCCTTCAAGGTGGATTCCAAGCATACAATCATGGAGGCTTATGGTTACTAATTGAGTCCAAGATTTCATATTTACATACTTGTTTACATTCAAAATACAATTGCATATGTATTTGAATATTATAGCATCATTATTAGATTTACTTCTACCACTTTCTAGCATTATTTATTTCAATTATTTATTTCAAGGTTAATTCCTAAATTGGGGTTTGACTAAGGCAAACCCCTCCCCCAACCAACAAACCATTTTTCTTGTAGGTGCATGTTTGGAACAACAGATCGGGACAAAGATTTAGATACCCTTTTCAGCAAACTTTCAGGATCTAAAAACAAAATTTCAATCTGAGACTTTTTAAGTTGATTGTGCCCTAGGGTGAAATCAAAAATTCTAGCAAATGGTGACATTGACTTGAGGGTACAAATCAGAACTATCTCAGAACATAAAAAGATTTATGGGTTTTGTCTGCCTTTGCGTTTGTATTCCAGATCTGGTCTCATATTTTCCAGGAACTCAACATAGGCTTCAAAAAATAGCATTCTTCAGATCTGCAATATTCCAAGGTTAGTACATTTATCATATTAAATTCAATTAAAGTTCTTAATATTTGTAAACCTATCACACACTCTCTTCTATAAAAAAAGAATTAGGGTTTTCCTCTTTATATCTATCCTTGATAGGTTGATTCATGTATGCATTGATCCTTTCTTTAGGGTTAATCAATTTGGATCTTCCCTTTAAGAAATTTTGGATTAAGAGGACAATCCCACCTTCTTCACACATATTTCAAATAACCCTCAATTTCAAATGTATCATAATTAAACACACATCCATAAACATAGCCTCCAATTTCTTATGTTACAGGGTTAAAGCTTCCTTGCACAACCTTTGAGTCTGCACAAAGATAGAAGTAATTTTGTTTTGTGTTATAGTTGCAAATGCCTAGCTCAACATGCATGCAAAACATGATATGCACAAAATAATATTTTTTGAAATGACTTTAGAGACTTTTGGATAAAGGAAATCAACATATACCACAACAGTAGAGGGCTACATATATTATGAAAGATGTACAAGAGAGTATTGATGTCCATCCAAAAACAATATATGGCAGTTTCTCACTATCAGCGGCATGTAGACCATAGACAGAGCACTCTAATTTTTGAAGAATAATCACACAATAGAACTTGCAAAGAAGCCCTCAAAAAATTTTGAATTAGTGAAACACTCTTGAATGCATGTTTAAATTATGAAGGCACGTCAAGTGAGGTTTATAAGGTAAAAATATTGTTAAAATATAGAGAAATTAAATTCAAGGCTACTTGAAGTGGTGAGATGAAAGACATTAAATGACACAACATGTTGTGTAGTAGACAGATCACATTCACATCCAAAACAACTGAAATGATGGGAGGCTTATGGTCCTCTATAGATGATTCATCATTGTTTATGTTGCACTTTTTCTAGTTGTGATGGGGATTATTGTCTGAGTCCCAAATAGACATTCTATCTTACTGGAAAAGTTTGTCTTTGTAAATGTATGGGGAAACACACCTAGGAGAATGGGTCATTGAAACTTTAATACCATTTTATATGTTTAGTTGACATCCAATGTACAGGTTTTGACACAAGTTACTGACATTGTTTCAAATGTTGAACTATTAAGCCATATATTTAAAGACAAGAAATGAGTAGTTACGAATTCTCAAGAAGTGCAACTGAAGCACATGAAATGTTTGATAGAATGAATAAAGGCATTGAGAATTCAATATGTCTGTTATATTAGTTCATGGTAATCAATAATCATAAATTTTTTGTAAAGGGATAACATTCACGCTTTGGAGAGATTTTTAATGTGGTTCATGAAGAAAAAAAGTTGCCTGACAAATTCAATTATAGTATATGTCCTTAAAGACCAAGTTTTAATAAAATGGATTTGGAGAAGATATATCACCACTTCAACAATATCAATATCTTATCCTTTTTATGTTATAGGAGTCATGATTATTTGTTCACTCTTACAAGACAATTCATTTTATGTTCTCAAATGGTCATATTGTAAGACAGTTACAAGTACAAAAGAAATAGATAGAGACAAAACCTCAACAAAACCCTAATTTGAAAGTGACAAGTTTCTTGTTATATTCTTGCAAAAGTGACTTGCATCAATTATTGTAACTAAAGATACCTTTTGGGATTTGTTATTAGAAAATTTAGGTAAATACTAACTTTATTTGAAAATAGTAGTTATTCTAAGTAGTCACTTAGGCAGTTATTCAAAGTGGTTGTCTCAAGTAACTAATAGGTAGAACTATCGTAAGTGGTTATCTTGGGTAGTTATCCCGAATGGTTACCTAAAGAAACCATATTTGGTAGTTATCTTAAGTAGTTACATGAAGTGGCTAGGAATTTATTCTAAGTGGTTAAAAAACTCACATCTATATATATGATGAAAATCATTTTAAAGGGGAGAGATTTTTCCAAGCGAAAACTATGGAGAAATTTCCAAATAAGATTTTTGGTTTACACTATGTACAAAAGTGTTTTTACATTTGTATATTTTTAATGAAATAATGAAGAACTCATTTAGTCACATGTCTTGATTGAATTAAGGAGTTATTATTGCTAATTTCTTGTATGTTGAAGTTGCTAATCTCTTTATGTAATGGTGTAATCCAATGGTGTTTCTAACCTATGTAATCAATGTGATAAAAGACATTCATTTCTTGGTATCTTGATGCTAATGTGTTGGAATAGATTATATTTCTATATGTTAAGATTTATCATCTATATTTTTCCATCATTGCATTTTATGCTTAAACCCCTATGTAAATATTATCTTTTATGAATCTCAACTAGTATTCGTATGTCTACAATTAGGGTTTCTATTATATGTTGTCTTTAGTTATATTTTGTCTCCTCTTTATCTTTCAAGTGAAAATTACAAAAAAAAATACAAAATAACCCCATCATATGAGGAAGATACCCCTGTCAAATGTAGGGGAAGGCTGCGACAAGTGTTTATTTGATCGCAATCTCTCCATCTGTTGGCATAATTGTCACTTTTTTCTTGGGAAAAAATGGTCAGTTTTGAAGACAATCTTGCAGTGAAAAATTAGTTTACCAATATATTTTTGGGTACTACAATGGGGATAAAAATATTAGTGTGCTTTAGTTCTGATATACTTATAGGTACCTTCTTTATGATGAAGGTTACTGACCCAATCTAAAATTTTAGATTTAGAACAACGGTTTGGTACAAATGAAAAGTGGAAAGTGATAGCAAAAGTGATGATGAAGACTTTCTATATCAAAAGAAACAAGTTCCTAATGAGCCCATACAATTTTACTTATTGAAGATATTTTTATGGCATCTTTAAGTTTGTTCCCGAAAAAGATTCATCCTTGTTTTCTTGAAACCTTGCAAAATAATGAAGAAATAGAAGGGACAGGTAGTGATATTCTTACTTCTCTCCATTAATGTGAATCAATGACAAGAAATAGTAATGAAGAGAAAGTTTTCCCTCCTTTTGTGCTTGTTTCTCCAAGAAATATGGTTCTTAATGATCCTATACAAGTCAACTTCTTAAAGACTTTATATGGTTGTGCATGATACTTTTTCTAGAAAATATTCGTCCTTCTTTGCTTCAAACCCAGATCAATATTAAAGAGAAATATCAAATAAGGAACCTATTTCCTTCTCATGATCATTCACTTAAATAAACAATGTAAAAAATTCATGATTCTTTTTTCCCTACACTTGTTGGTCAAAGAGATGAAGATCTTGATAATTCTAAACAAACTCAATTTTTGAGAAGCTTCAATGGAAATATGCTGCTACGTCCTAATAGAATTCATTTTTCATTACTTCCATAATTGTAAAAGTTTGAATGAAAATATGAAAGTGAGAATTATTTCCCTGTTTAGAAGATTGATTTCAATCGAAGACTAGAAAGAGATTCACCACATCATGGATGTTTCAAAGAAGATGTAGTTATATCTACTCATAAGAATGCATGGAAAGAGAAAGATCAAAATAATGTGAGAGACATAGAAAAATGAATTTGCATTTCATCTTTTCATAAGCATTGCAAATATTTTCATAATAGAGAAGAAATATTCCATCTACTTGAAATGATGATTCTAAAGAAGTATCCAAATATTTCTAGTTATTCACACTACCAAAACTTGAAGAAAATGAGGAAGAATATATCCATCCAGATAAATCTCATGTAGTTTTCATTCCCACTTGGTTTATAGGGGCTTGAGATTTTTAAGTTATATGTGGAGATGATATTCCTACTTATCCATCACTTATCATTGAACAAGAAGCTTTTGTTGATATTGTAATCACCTAAAATTGGTCTAGTAAACCTATAGCCCCTTTAATTTAATTAATTGGGCTCAAGGAATCCTAAAATGTAAAGGTCTTCAATACTAAACCTTAATTGTGTAATCAAACCTTAAACATATTTTTTGCATAATTAAAATAAAACTCCTAAATCAAACCATCAATTTAATCTTAACCTAAGCTTGAAAAATCAATTAATCACTATACATTGCACATCTAAATAAAAAATTTTACTTTATTAAAATTATACTTTATTAAAAGAACCCATTCACACATGGGTGCGCACACTTAATCTTGATTAAAAGAGGGATTTAAAAAAAAATTCCTCATCCTCCCTAAAAAACACATCTTTAACCAATGAATGACCTCTCACATGGATGGAGCTCACATGGATGTAAGAAGAGTGCATCTCAACCACCCTTCATGATCGAATCTGAACCGTCCATTTTGAAGAAATTTATATAAAAGGGATAGCTCTCCTTGTAGAGAGAAGATGAAATTTTTGAAGTAGGATTATGATGTTATTTTGATTCTAGGTTTTAATCATTTTAGAAGTGCATTTTAATGCTAGCTTAATATTTTTATTTTCTTCTGAGATGGTTAAATATTAGCTTCATGTTCTTAGCATTTTTCTACATATTCTTAGATTAATCTCATGTTATCTGACATGTTCTAGCTTAGTTGCATTTCACATATCATTTCAATATCATTGAGGTAAAAGTATCCAAGTTCATGCATCATTATCACCTTTGAATATTATATTTTGGAGTTTTCTAGTGACTCATTCTAATGCCAAATTTTATAAGCATCTATTGAGATTCAAACTCTCTTCATCTACGAAGCAATAAGTTGATTTTGGAAGGTTTCTTCCATTATGATAGAGTTCAATTTTATGGTTACTAACCCATAAGATAGTTTTTTATTGAGTGTTTGGTTGTTTTCAGGTTGAGACCATAACTATACCACACATTTCTCATGTGCACCATGGGACCAAGTTGGTTTTGAGCCCCAAATTCATGACATTTTCAACATTTTTATGAAAATGTGTTGATTGTTGTGTGACATTTCATACCTACTTGTATAGTGAATATATAGTTTTTCATTTCAAGGAATATATATTGTCGTACGAGTTTGCATCTAATTTATTTTCTCCAACTGATCTCCAGAAGATAAAGGAATCTTCTTCTAAGATGGAGATCCTTGAGTCCAAGGTGGCTAGCCTAATGGAGAGCATCTCCTGATTGTGTTCCCTAGCTCTTTTGGCTATCCCTGTGTTGTTATATTTTAAGTAGCTTAGTTTGTTTATGTTTTAGCCCTATGGTTTCCTGTTTCATGTTTTGGTTTTGTTTCTTTTTGTCTAGGCAAACATTCCAATCTTTAGCTCTGTTTTAGGTTTCAGGCACCCTGTAAAACTTGTTTTACTTAAACAAAAACATGTAGGGATTTTCCTACGAGGGATGATATTTCCTTTTTTCATATCATTATTGCTATATTGTTATACGAGTCTTGATACAAGTTTGTCCTTTTGTATTTTATCATTTCAAAAATACATATCATTTTTAAGGGTTCACTTAAAATTATTTTTGACTTCTAACCCCTAATCTAGTTTTTTTAGTCTTTTGGTTTCATGATTTGTCAACCTAACAGGTTTTTGCAGGACGCTTGATAGAAGGTTTTCTTGCCAAAGAGAGATACTTGGAAAAGAATCATCCTTGAAAACTACTAACTCATTTGTACTTCTAGGATGATGTGAAAGAAGAATACCTAAATAAGACTACTAATATTGTGGTGTTTACAGGTTTCCTAAATCTAAATAAAACAAACAATCATGCCTTTTAAATGATTATTTAGGCACCTAGTCTAATTAGGGGATTTCATGTATGAACCAAACTAAGAATTAGGGGATTATGCTCTCTTTACTTCTAGGGAAGATAAAAAACCTAGACATGTTTGACATGTCTTAGGAATGTAATCTCTTGGGGTAACTTTGGAGTGTTTTATGTATTTGGGAAAAACAAAGGGAAATAGAAGATTATGCTTTTCTCCTCTTTGAGGAAGAATTAGAAATCTAGACCTCCCATTTTATATCTACTTTCTTTCATGCATACCTTTTAGATGAGTCTTTTGGTTGAGGTAAAAATATCCTTAGAATGACCCACATGAGCATGAGGTGTAAGCTGAACCACTCCAACTCATGTTAAATAAAATTTTCTTCTTCAGGTCAAAGTCTTGGAAGTCAGATACCATTTCAGCTTATACCTATATCTCTCCTAGCATATAGTAGGGCTATAGAGGTCTCATCATTCTCACATTACTATTCATTCCAAGGTGCTTTGTGGGACTATATGCCTAAATCACGCTTATGCAGATACAAGATGTATTTGAATGGAGACCATTACTAGGTTTCGTAGAGAAACAACCAACCTAGTTCACCTTCAAAAGTGGATAATCCTAGTGAAATGGAGATAGTAACTCCCCCAAGACACTTTTTATATCATTCACCCAATAGCATTTAGAGTCAGCCAATATGACATCACTATACCCATTATGTGGATTGTGGTGGACAGATAGTGGTTAGCTATTGGGTGTGTCCCTAAGTTAATGAGCAAGGATTTTCTCACTAAGGAAATTGACTATAAGGATAGAAAGTGTGTTTGATTTTCACTCCTTTATGTTTTATGTGCTTGATTCACTTGAAATTGACACCAAAAAAGCACAAGAGACTTTTAGATACTAACATTATCTCACCAAAATTGCACAAATTGGTCTGAAATTCATCCAAATCAAGTGGCAATTTGTCCTTGTTCTACACTATCATTTTGACCCATTAGAATTGTTGTACAACAAAAATATTTAAAAGAAACAACTCATATGGTAAGGTAGTAATTATTTTATGGTAAGGTAGTAATTATCATATGAGCTTACATCAAACCCAACATCTGCCTTGATCCTTGACATCATTACAATCATCTTGTTTTGATCTATATGTCCTGAGTGAATTATTTTACTCTATCGTGGTAATCGTCAGTTATTAATAGAGTGAATGGACCTATCTTAATCTCTTTCTCTATATTATCGAATGATCTCACTTGTCATAATCTATCTCATCCAAAATCAATCTCAATCATCTCGGTCACAAGTGTCACCCAACAGACATTTAGATCTCAAATCTTGATACCTTGTACCAAGCTCAACAAATATTTCATTAGCATTCCTCTTATTAACCTCTTAGACAACTGACCATTTGGTATTCTTTGACATCGACCCTTCTATCTATTCATCTAAAAATTATCAACTACAACTGTCTTTCATGATGGTATAGACTAGAAGCCAACAACAAAAGGTTGATCTTGATTCATAAGGAAAAGCTATTGACAATTCTACTCCTGGACAATCGTCTTGTCAAAAAACAAAATCTGCTCAAAAGACTCCAAATCAAGACATGTCATTTATATATCAATCAATCCCCTTATTTCAAACTTAAATTTGTCAACATTAATCATTTTAAAATAAACATCAAGACACATGAAACATGGCGGCATACGAGTGGGGAACTATTCAAGGTCAACAAAGCCACCATAGTAGCATTTCCTCCTCAATTGAGGAATCTACTGAATAATAAATTTGGTGTTAGAAAAAAAAACATTTTCAAAATATGATGCAAACCATTATTCAACTAGGCCTTGGATAAGTACTTCATGCACCTAGTATCTGAAGGATTCAAACTTCCTCTAGACTTTGATATTAAAGGACTAATACAACATGAGGAAGAGTCTCTTATCACTATTCTTAATCAACAGTTACAAGACATGAGATGCAAACTCAGAGAGCTAAATAAATAAAAAGAAGAGTCTGGTAACAAGTACTCCCTAGAATCTATGTCCCTTTCCTTTTGATAAGAACTTACACACCCCACTATTCCCTCCCAAAGTTGAGATTCAAAAATATTAAAAGTACAATGTGTATGGTGACCCTCAAGACCATGTAAAAGAATTATGTGATCTTAGCATGCAATTTATACATGAAAGGACATACTTTATGAGACTATTCCCTCAAAGCCCCATCAGCCAAGCTTTGGAATGGTTTACCAAGCTCTCACTAGGCATTCAAACATTTGATGAGATTTTGCAAAATTTCATCCAACATTATTCCTATAACACCTTACACATGGTCACCATGTTGAATGTATGTAACACCAAACAAAACAATGGTGAACCTTTTGTTAAATTCCTCCAAAGATGTAGAAATTTTTTTGCAAGGTATCCTAGACAAATTTGTTAGGAGTAGTACACCTGAGAGGGGGGTGAATCAGTTCTATACCAAATAATTAAACTTTAAAATTTAAACCAATTACTTAATGTAATTTTGAACACTTCAAGAACAATACCATAACACAAGTACTTTTTTGTCATGGTAACCTTGTTAAGGGAAAAAACAATGGTGGAAATTATCACTCACAAATAATCCACTAGAATTATTGTATCCATGTTAGAATATCTATCCATGATAGGATCTTACTATTACATCACTTGTATAAGTCCTTATTAAAGGAAAAACCTTGTAAGGAGTCTTCTCAACCCTGTTAGGATTTGAATGAAATGATGAGCTCACTACCCGAGAACACTATGTAAAGTGAATGTTAAATCCACCTTTTGAAGGTTAAACCCACATTTTGGACTCACTGTCCAAAATCAAGTATAAGCTCATATATTGACAACAATGAACTGACTGATAGAAACTTTCTTTGCCTATACTATTCCAATGAATTATAATACAAATATAATTACTTATCTACATCCACAAAAACTTGCATCCATATGCTTCCATCATACAATACATCCAATCGATACCTTTACACATCAAGACACTTCTTTCCT
>MU223844.1:1931563-1953821 GCA_018584345.1 Thuja plicata
ACAATATAAGGTTAATTTACCGAGTAACAGCAACATATATTAAGACATCTAAGGGACTTGTGGATTTATTTTTGTGGTAACTGATTCACCCCTCCCCTCTCAGTTACTCCATCCATATTTCCAACAACAATTTGACTTCTTGAAGATATTTTATGGCAGCTTCGAGTTGGTTCCTGAAAAAGATTCATCCTTGTTTGATTGAAACCTTGCAAAAAAATAAAGAAATAGATGGAACAGATAGTGATCTTCTTGCTTTTGACAATTTATGTGAATCAATGAAGAGAAAAAATTTCCTCCTTTTGTGGTTGTTTCTTGAAGAGATCTGATTATTAATGATCCTGAACAAGTCAAATTCTTAAAGATTTTTTACGGTTGCGTATGCAACGTGTTCTAGAAAATATTCACCCTTCTTTGCTTCAAACTCTGAGAAATATTAAAGAGAAAGATTAAATCAGAAACTAGTTTATTTATCATGATCATTCACTTAAATCAACGATGGAAAAAAGTGAATATTATTCTTCCCCTACACTTGTTTGTCAATGAGATGAAGATCCTGATAATTCTAAACAAACTCAATTTTTGAGAAGCTTATATGGAAATATGGAACTTGATCCTGATAGAATTCATCTTTCAATAATTCAATGATTGTAAAAGATTGAATGAAAAGATGAGAGTGGTAATTCTTTTCTTGTTGACAAGATCTCTTGAAATATAAGTCTCGAAAGATATTCATCAAAACATGGATGTTCAATGAAGAGGGAGTTATATCTACTCATAAGAATGCATGGCAAGAGAAAGATCAAAATGAGGTGAGATAGATAGAAAATTTAATTTTTATTGGAGGTTGTCATAAGCATTGCACAGATTGTCATAACAGAGAAGAATATTCCATCTACTTGAAAATGATGAATCTAAAGAAGTATCCAAAGATTTCTAGCTATTCATATAGACAAATCTTGAAGAAAATGATGAAGAAGATATGCATCAAGATGAGTCGCATGTAGTTTTCATTCCCAATTGGTTTCTAGAGCCTTGAGATTATAAATTTCTATGTGGATAAAATATTCCTATTTATCCATCACTTATTACTGAACAAGAAACTTTTATTTATATAACGGATACTTTAGAAGATACCAGGAAACCTTTCACTACCATTAATTATAGGGATGAAATCACAAGTAATTCCTCATTGGTATCTAATTTTAATTCCTAAATGGAGAATTCTAGTTTTGAGTATACGTATGAATGTTTGATAAAATACATTATTGATGAGAAATTTGGAGATATAAGATCAAAGAAAAAGAGAATGTGTCATCAATCTTCCCACTCTTTTTAAGAAAAAAACCTAAACATGAGGTGTTCAATTTCACTAATGAAGATTACAAAGACAAAGTATTAAGAAGGGATGCAATTGAATGCCAAACCTTTTAATCATTCTATTTTGAAGATACACTTTTTGAAATCATTGGAGCTACACACAAATGTTTGATTCCTTATCATGTTGATCTATCATATGATACACATAACTCTAAAGAAATAAATGAAGAAATTAGAGATCTCATAAATAATTCTAATGAAGCTAGTGCTCCTAATGTTTATATCTCAAATTACTTCTTGGAATATTTGGACAATGACTTCCTCCATCGTCAACATTTCAATGTCAATCCTTCATTTTCAGATAAATATGTTTCTAAAAACAATTCTAAGTATTCCATTTTGCTTTCTTATTCTTTTTTACATTCTATGAAGAAAACAATTTATAAAATTCTCATGATAAAGAAAGGATATAATATTCAGATAAAGAATGGCCCTTTTCTCTTGGAATTTGATATTTAGGAACAAGATTCAATGAGGGAATAAACTAAAGCTTCTTCACACCACAAGCCATATCAAGGTTGTCCAATTTTTGGGTTGATGTCTTTCTATCAAAACTATCAAAGGGATCTTCAGATAGAGGATTTTTCTATGCTGAAAAAGTTTCCAAAAGTTATGATTAGGAGTATGCAGGGTGGTACCAATATGATCAAACGAATCCCTCATATTACTGATGAAATGTGGTTTTATGGATTATTCTTCAAGAATCTTGCACATCTAATAAATTTGTATTTTATCATCTTACAAATATTGTAATTTCTATATGAGTATACTTCTCTTTTTCACACTAGGGCCTACTTATCTCAACCTATGACTGGGTTTGTATGATCATTTCATAGCCACATGGGGTAGGAGAACCTACCCCGTACATATATTAGGTAGAATGGTTTTTTTGTGTATCTCTTTTTTGGTTTGTCTTCAGTTCCTCCAGTTAGTCCCCTATGGTGTCTCCTCTTAGTGAATCTATTTCCCATTTAATAATTCACTAATTTCCAACAAATTTTTCTAGGTCCATCCAACATCCATTAAGGTCCTTGTCTATAATTAGAGGTAACTGTTACCCTATTTTGAACTTGGAAAATTTTAAAATTTTCTTCATGTACGTAGTTTTATTAATGAGGCATGTTGATGCTATGATGAATCTGTCAAGATGACAAAATCTCATACGAAGTTGTGGTATGACTATATGCACATGATGGATTTATTATAATACGTATCATGAACTCTCAATGTATACATTCATGTTGAGTCTAATGTTAAAATCCACAACCTCTACAACATATATTGCATCTTATGCATAAATGACTATTCTTGAACAAGTCAAACAAATAGAATAAGTGGAAGGGCCATAGTCAAAAGTGAAAGTCATGTTTACTTCTCAAATCCAAACATTTATATTATGAGGATAAGATTTGTATGCTATGTAACTCCTTCTGAGGGAACCAGAAATGACAATGCTTTGAACCACTAAAGTTGCAAGTATTTATTTTTTTAAACAACCAAGATAAAAATACTTTGAAATTATTACCTATTTCACAGACATGAATATTATTTCTCTTAACAACATAAAGTATCATTTAAGATCCAAATCAACCTATGTGCTCCATAGGTTCCTAGACATTGTTACTTAACAACATGAACCAATCCATTTATGAGATATTCCTAAAATGCATTATCCTAGATTCATTTTAGTGCACCAAGTAAATATTCCTATCTTAACCATAATATATTCATTCAATAAATCTAATTGATAAATTAAGCTCACTATCAAATCACACGACCTTAAAATAAATAAAAAGATCATTTTATCTTCTTCTTTTACATATTAAAATTATCTTAGGAAAGTTAACCTTTAATGCAGCCATTCATTTTCCTATGTCACATTCAATGATATGTAATTCCTAATATGCATTATTAACATTTCATTTTCTTTGCATCATCATAATTTAAACATTTTAATATCTCAACATATCTTAAGTTCCTTTATCAAAATTATGTTCATACTGGGTAATATGATAGTAAGTACACAAAGATCTTATCTCCACAAAAGCATCATTAACATTACATAAAGAGATCTTTTATATCATTTTTAATTTGAGCATTTAGGTAAGAGAGATTACAAATCATTAAGATGTGAAATAACCTATGTATTTAATTACTTGATAAACCTTTAGAGGCAATGAGTAAACATAACTATCATTTGAATACTACAATCAAGATACTATCTCATTTCATCATTTCACAATAACTTCTTTTGAACCCATTTCTTTAAGAGATAATACCCTCATTCCTAGATACAATATTTATACTAAATCTAAGTTCATTTTATTTTTAAATGGAAACATTAAGTAATAAAAGAGTCATGAGAAAGTATCACAATCAAATTTCCTTTAGCATAGATAACATATAATATTTTCCCTTTACTTTCACCTATATCTACCTATTCCTTATACTTATTGAAGTACATCACATTACAACATTGATAGTTTATAGATGTCTCTATTAAAGAGCTCACAAATATATAAACACATATAACATCAATTACAAGATCCATGTTACAATACAAATGTCTTCAACTACAATTATGGAAGGAAGCATGCTCTAGGATAATTCATAGAACCACGAACAATACCTCCATATCAAAATATTAACCACCTAGCCTTGTGGATCCAAAGAGGTCCACTCCCCTATGCTAAAAGATAGAAACCAAGGTCCACAAAAGCGGTATCAACTAGGATATTCCTAAGTTGGGAATAAATTATCCCAAAGATCATAATATAAAAGGATGAACAGTAAGGCATGATCATCAATAATAGGATCTTAAAATGGGTTCCCTACCCATAAATAGACATTATGAAATCATAAGGAAAACAAATTAAAACATGACGGAAGTCATAAAAAATGTCAAAAAAAAAATGATTGAGTTTAGAAAACCAACAATTGTACCTAATTCACTAGACAACCCTAAACTCTAATCTAGCACTCAGATTAATCCAAAATACTTAAAGAGGCATCTACATGCACCATACATGATAAAAAAATAATAATTAGAGTAATAATAATCCAAGTTAATAAAAAAATGACCTTATGAGCCTCTAATAACCATACAAGTGCTAAAACCTGGTAATCTTCTTAAACTAATATATTTCAAACAAGGATTAAATGCAGAGAATAGTCATCAAAGAACAACCACCCATATCTTCCACAAAAAAAAATTATAAAACCAATATATTTGGTAGATATTTAGATAAAATAATTATAGACTCTCAATACTATTTTTATAAAGATCCAACAAGGGAAAAGAAAGTTATGGCTTTTTCTCTAAAACCAAAAACCCTAGTTCCCTACCTTCACTATAACAGATGTAGCTTCCTCAAAACATAAAAAATGCACAAAACCAACTCCATATAAAAAATGAGACATATATATAATCAAAATTGGACCTGTATTAATCCGTACTAGGTCATACCATGCAGAGAAGGTTGAGTTTTAAATCAGAATGTGGGATGGACATAAATAGTCCAACAAAATGTAGATTATAGGGAATTAATTGAGATCTAGATATAAAATATAAGAAATACCCATTTCAGATTTGTGAATTTAACTTCTATAAAATCAACCTATTAAGACCCTAGTTGCAAATTAGTACGTTCTAATAAAATATTTCCAAAAAATGGATTGGTAGAAAACCTAGGAAAACACGTGGCAATTTTCACTAAAATGAATTCAAATTCACAAATACTTATAGAAATGAAAGGTACATATACCATAAATAATAAAATCATAGAAAAAACTTCAAATTTCCTAAAATAAATTATGGCATTTAGAAATTCAATCCCTACCTCAGGTCTTTCCAAGAACAAACCAAAGAAGGAAGAAGAAGAAAAAGACAAGAAGAAAAAAGAAATTGGTACAGGAGCACCATAAATGAACTAAGTGTTCCTATGGAACCTAGGGGTTCTCCCAAGGTCCTAAGAGGCCTTTAGTGATATTTAGACATTGGGATAATCACTGGATAATCTTGTAAGGCCATAGTTCCAAGATTGGCACATTATGAGCCCTTGGTTAACTATGAGTCATTAATGATCCAAAACCCTAGGAATAGTTTATTTTTGAGTTTTTAATGTTTGGATCCACTAGGGATCACAGAAATAACATCATGACAAAGTTTGGTCACTAGATTTGCAAAATTGCAAGAAATGTAAAAGTTGCTCAAAAGTTGTGAAGCAACTTTTGAGCAAACTTAATAACTTTTTGAAAAACAACTCCCAAATGGTCAAAATAGTTCAAATTTGTCATGTAAACATTAGGAGTGCCTAAAAAATCCCTTTCAGGTGGGTGGTAGGCTAATGATGTAATTTGGCATTTTGAAATTAATAAAATAACCATTTTCTTGTATTTCCTGAGAAACAATCATTGTGTATGGTCGGGTATGGATAGAGAGACATGAAATTATGACACCAAGGGTTAGTTATTTGAATTTTATTCCATTTGGTTTTGGTCTCATGTGTTGATCAGTTTTGGTTTGAAAGTTATAGAATTTACAAACTCACTGCCTGGATTATAGGCCTTAAATCGGGGTTTCTAAGTAAATTTAGTGTATTTCCACTTTCCACGTTGGGAATTCCATGACCCTTGGTGAAAAACTTGTTTTTATGGTTCTATTAAAGATTCTGCAAGAGAGTTTCTTCAAGTTGCAGGGAAATGGAAAGGAAGTGATGCCCTAGGTGTATATCCTTATGTTTGCACCTATCCAGAATTAGGACAGTAGTCATAACTTTTGTTTGGGGATTGACCGAAAGCCCTAAGTTAGAAGGAGAGACCTTTGTACACACCTTCACATGTCCTAGTCATCAGGTTGGGCATTGGATGCATCTTAAATACACTTGTAGTGTAAATGGAGGCCTAACTAGGGCTAATCAGTGGAGCAATTTGGTGTGTCATCATGTCTTCTTCCCAATTCCAAGTTCGAGGGCTTGAGTCCAAAGTCCTAGGCCATAAAGGGTGTCTAAATCCCCAACTATTTCATAGGGTTATGTGGAAGAATCTCACTTGAGATCACTTTTCCCTCTGAAAAAGGCTAGAAGCATAATCATGGGTTTGTGAAGCAACCATGGCATATGGATTGCATTTGAGTGAAAGAACCATTGGAACTAAATGGTAGGCACCTAAATCGACCATATATACAAGCATATGTCACCCCTGGTCCTATATGTCACTTTGGGGGGTATTATTGTGAATGAGGGTCATTTCCTTATGAAACCAACCTTGGTAGTTGGTGTTGAAGGATTGGTGAAACCTAGTGATTAGGTTGCCCTTGCGGTTTTGGGTTGTGTTGGCCTTGACCAATTCCTTCTTCCACAATTGTGATAAGTGTTAAGCATTTTTGCATTGAAAGTTGGTGATCTAGGGTACTTTACCCTATTCAAGAGATTTGACAAGCTTCCAATTTCCCACTTTGCATCAAGTGGTATCAAAGCTATGTCTGCTCCTGAGGATGAGGATATTCCTTCAAGGGTTGCAAACATTTAGTTAGCAAAGATGGTGATAGAAAAGAGGGAAGAAAATGTAGCCTTGATAAGGAGCCTACAAGAATTGGAGAACAAGGTAGAGAGGGGTAAAGAAGTTTCCTCTAGTGATGAAGATGGGAGAGAGTCAGATGAAAACACCCCTGATTAGGATGTAGACATTCCTGTAGACCAGAGACCCTTCATAGATGCCTTGAAGTCCATGGGGAGAAGAACCATGGAGGAGAAGTTGGATCTACCAAATGCTAATGGAAAAATGAATTCATATTTTGCCTTATATCAGATAGATGCCCTAACAATCTTCTTTGGGTGTGAGGACATCCCTGAGAAGAAGGGAGTGAAAATAACAAGATCCAAGTTGAAGGGAGCAGCCCTAACTTGGTGGAAGTTCATCCAAACAAAGAGGGTGAAGAATGGGAAGAGTATGATCTCTTCATGGAACATAATGATTGCATTGGTCAAGGAGACTGATGTGCTTGAAGACTATGGGGTACAACTCCATAGGAAGAAGCAAAGCCTAAAGCAAAAGGACATGGATGTGGGCTCATACACCGAGGACTTCCTTAAGTTATCTATGAAGACAAATGTGGTAGAAGATGAAGAAGAAAAGTTAGCAAGGTATATGAATGGGATTATAGTATCCATTCAAGAGGAAATCAGCCTACACTTCCCTACCATAGTGAACAAGTGCTATAAAATGGCACTCAAGGTAGAGGAAAAGTGGAAGAGAAAGCAAGAGTTTGAAAAGGGAAAGAGTAATGATAGTGGGAAGAACTTTAGAGGGAGAGGAACCTCTTGGAATAGAGGTAAATATAGTGGTAATAACAATAGGACCCCTAACCAAGGAGACAAAGAGAACAATGATTCAAATTCAAGAGGAAACAATAGAGGGATAAGGCCCTTTAATAGGGGAAGAAAAAACATAGGAAGAGGCAATGGACCACTAAGGTGTTACTACTTTAATTAGTTGGGACACCATACAGTAAGATGCCCTGAGAAGAGGAACAATAACAACCAATGAGAAAGGAGAGAACAACTCATCACAGAGGAAAAGCAAGAGGACAATACAAGGGAATTATAACTAGAGGAAGGACAATGCTTGATGATGAGACAAGTCCTCCTCCAAGTTCCATAAATTCAAGAACCTCCTCAGAGAAAGAACCTTTTTAGGTCAAAGATCAAATGCAATGGGAAGGTATGTAACTTACTTATTGATTCTGGCTCAACTGAGAATTTAGTTTCTTGTGAAATGGCACAAAAACTAAATCTTCCTAAGAAGCCCTATGATTTTCCTTACCATGTGTCATGGCTAACAAAGGTTCAGCAAAATTTTTTCACTGAACAAGCATGGATAGAGTTTTCAATATCATATTTTAAAGATAAAGTTCTCTATGATATTGGTGAAATGGATGCATCCCACATTATTCTAGGCAAGCCTTGGTAGTATGATGTTGATGCCACACACCATTGTAGGAAAAATACCTACTCTATCACCAAGGATGTTAAAACATTCACCATGAAACCCCTGCGTGATAACAAGACTGAGAAAGAACCAACTGTCATAACCATCGGGGAGAAAGAAATGTTAAAAGTTTTGAAAGAATCTGAAACTAAAGATTTTTTCATAATATCCAAGCCTAAGGATAGTATAAAGTCTGATAATGTTGGACCTATACTAGATAAAGTGAAGAAACTATTTTCTAAATATAGTGATGTCACTGCTAGTGACCTACCCACAACCATCCCTCCCCTAAGAGATATTAGTCATAAAATTGACTTAATACCTGGCTCCTCTTTCCCAAACAAAGCCCCATACAAACTGACACCAGTGAAGCATACAGAGATTGTAAGGCAAGTGAATGAACTATTAGAAAAGGGACTCATTCAAAATATTCTCAGTCCATGCATTGTCCCATTAGTTTTGGACCCCAAAAAGGATGGCAAATAGAGATTTTGCACTGACAACAGGGCCCTAAAAAAATAACAATAACATATAGGTTCCCCATTCCAAGAATGGAAGATCTTCTAGACCAATTAGGCACTGCTTGTTACTTTACCAAGATTGATTTAAAATTAGGCTACCATCAAATCATAATTAAACTAGGAGATGAGTGGAAGAAATCATTTAGAACAACTGAGGGATTGTTTGAGTGGCTTGTTATGTCATTTGGCTTGATTAATGCTCCTAGTACATTCATGAGGCTCATGAATGAGATTTTTATTGATTTTATTGGCAAGTTTGTGGTCATCTACTTGGATGACATTATGATTTTCAGTCATAGTAGAGAGGAACACCTTGAACATGTGGAACAAGTTTTGAAGAGACTCCATCATCAAAAGTTAGTGATTAACTTGGAAAAGTGTATATTCATGAAGAAGGAACTTGTCTTCTTAGGTTTTGTCATCTCCCAAGGAACTCTCAAAATGGATCCAAAGAAGGTTGCAGAAATAGTCAACTAGCCTCCACCAAAGAACCAAGGTGTTGTTAGAAGTTTTCATGGTTTAGCAACTTTTTATAGAAATTTTATTAAAAACTTTAGCCATGTGTGTGCTCCTATGTTGGACACAATAAAAGGTGGAAAGAAGACTAGATTTGAGTGGACTAAGGAAGCAGAAGATGATTTCCAATATCTCAAGAATAGAGTGGAAAAATACCCAATCTTAGTACTCCCTAACTTCAACAAGGTATTCACGGTTGAAACATATGCAAGCAACTTGGCCATAGGTGTAGTATTGAGCCAAGAAGGTAAAGCCATAGCATTTTTCTCAGAAAAATTGAATGATGCAAAGAAGAGGTATTCTACTTATGATTTAGAACTGTATGAAATGTTGCAAGCCTTGGAAAAATGGATACATTACTTAATCCCTAAATAATTCATTTTTTATATTGACAACAATGCATTAAGTTTTCTAAACAGCCAGGAGAAGCTTGGAGTCAAACAATTCAAATGGATGGAGCAGTTGCAGGCATATAACTTCAACATAAAGCATAAACAGGGTGAGGAAAACAAAGTGGCTGATGCCCTAAGTAGAAGGATCAGATTGGTGGAAGAAATACAACTTTAGAGTGTAGGGATTGATTCCTTAAAACACCTATATGTTGATGACCCATAATTTGCAAAAGTTTTTGAGGTATGGACACAAATGGTGGGTAAATACCATACTAATTTTTCTAATTTTATGATTCAGAATGGACTCTTGTTTAAAGGAGCCCAATTGTGCATTCCTAAACATTCCATCAGAACAAATATTATCAAAGAGAAACATTGTGGTGGCTTAGGAGGACATTTTGGAATAAATAAGACCACTGAATTAGTGAAAAGGAGTTATATTTGGCCAAAGATTGGAAATGAAATCAAGAAATTTGTTGAGTCTTATACTATTTTCCAGCAAGAAAAAGGTGTATCCACTAACCAAGGATTGTATCAACCCCTACCAATTCCCTCTAGGCCATGGGAATCAATTTCAATGGACTTTGTCATGGGTTTGCCAAAAACAAAGCAGGGTTATGATAGTGTTTTTGTAATTGTGGATAGGTTTCGTAAAATGGTGCACTTTATTCCTTGCAAGAGCACAAATGATGCCTCTCATATAGCACATCTATTCTTTAAAGAAAAGGTTAGGATACATGGTATTCCACAAATAATAGTGTCTGATAGAGATGTGAAATTCAGGGTCACTTTTGGAGGACACTCTTCAAGAAGTTTTGCACAAATCTGACTTATAGTTTAGCATACCACCCACAAATAGATGGGAAAATGGAGGTGGTAAAAAGGTCTCTTGGAAACCTCTTAAGATTCTTAACCAAAAAATACACCCAAAGTTGGGATATGATCTTGCCTCAGGTAGAATTTGCTTTCAATGACTCCATGAATAGATCCACTGGAAAGACACCATTCCAAATAATATATGGACTTTATCCTAAAGGTCCATTGGATTTAGTAGAGTTTCCATCTGATTTAAGAATTAGTCCACAAGGAGAGGAACTATAAAAACTCATCTCTAAAGTGCAGAAATAAGTGAAGGAGGCACTACAATAGTCAACTATGAAATACAGAGCACAAGTAGACAAGAGGAGAAGAGAAGTTCATTTCAAAGTTGGAGACAAGGTATGGCCATACCCGAGGAAGGAGAGACTCCCTAAAGGAAGATATTCAAAGCTACACATGAAAAATATCAGACCTTGCACAATCCTCACAAAGATGGGTGAAAATGCATATGAGATTTATTTGCCCCCTACTTTAATGATTTCTCCTATTTTTAATATTGTGAACCTCACTCCATATAAGTGTGTTATAGACATTGTAAATGTGCAGGGATCACAAGTTGAAGATGCTGGAGACTATGTGACAGATCTCCCACCAATAAAACCAATGGAGTTAGAAACCATTTTAGAATCCAAAGTATTGAAGCACACAAGAAATAAAGGGTACATGCAGTACTTAGTAAAATGGAAGGAACTCCCTCCAATAGATGCTACCTAGATGACAGAGGACCAGATCCAACAACATGGAACCAATGTTGACCATCTATCCTCAAGTGGGAACTTGAGTTCAAATCTCATGGGAGTATGATGTAGGAGCACCCTAAATGAACTAAATGTTCCTATGGAACCTAGGGGTTCTCCCAAGGTCCTAAGAGGCCTTTAGTGATATTTAGACATTGGGTTAATCACTACATCACCTTGTAAGGCCATAGTTCCATGATTGGCACATTATGAGCCCTTGGTTTACTATGAGTCATTAATGATCCAAAACCATAGGAATAGTTTATTTTTTATTTTTTAATGTTTGGATCCACTAGGGATCATAAAAATAACATCATGACCAAGTTTGGTCACTAGATTTGCAAAATTGCAAAAAATGTAAAAGTTGCTCAAAAGTTGTCAAGCACCTTTTGAGCAAACTTAACAAATTTTTGAAAAACAACTCCCAAACTGTCAAAAAAGTTCAAAATTGTCATGTAACCATTGGGAATACCTAAAAAATCCCATTCAGGTGGGTGGTAGGCTAATGATGTAATTTGGCATTCTGAAATTAATAAAATAACCATTTTCTTGCATTTCCCAAGAAATAGTCATTGTGTACGGTCATGTATGGATAGAGAGACATGAAATTATGACACTAAGGGCTATTTCTTTTTATCTTATTCCATTTGGTTTTTGTCTCATGTGTTGATCAATTTTGGTTTGAAATTTATAGAATTTATAAACTCACTGCCTAGATTATAGGCCCTAAATCAGGGTTTCTAAATAAATTTAGTGTATTTCCACTTTCCACCATGGGAATTCCATGACCCTTGGTGGAAAGATTTTTTTTATGGTTCTCTTAAAGATTCTGCAAGATAGGTTCTTCAAGTTTGAGGAAAGTGGAAATGAAGTGATGCCCTAGGTGTATATCCTTATGTATACACCTATCCATAATTAGGACATCAGTCATAACTTTTGTTTGGGGATTGACCAGAAGCCCTAAGTTGGAGGAAGAGACCTTTTTGTACACCCACACATGACCCAATAATATTTTTTGGCATTTGATGCATCTTAATGACACTTGTAGTGTAAACGGATGCCTAACTAGGGCTAATCGGTAGAGCAATTTGGTGTGTCATCCTGTCTTCTTCCCATTTCTAAGTTCCAGGGATTGAGTCCAAATTCCTAGGCCATAAAGGACGTCTAAATCCCCAACCAGTTTATAGGGCTATGTGGAAGAATCTCACTTGAGATCACTTTTCCCTCTAAAAAGGCTACAAGCATAGTCTTGGGTTTGTGAAGCAACCATGGCATATGGATTGCATTTGAGTGAAAGAACCATTGGAACTAAATGGTAGGGACCTAAATAGACCACACCTACAATAATAGGTCACCCCTAGTCCTATATGTCACTTTGGGGGGTATTATTTTGAATTAGGGTCATTTGCTTGTGAAACCAACCTTGGTAGTTGGTGTTGAAGGATTGGTTAAACCTAGTGATTAGGTTGCCCTTGGGGTTTTGGGGTTGTTTTGGCCTTGACCAAGTGTTTCTTCCACACTTTTGATTGTTGGAATTGTATTGAGATGATGTACTGAGAGGGGAGGGGTGAATTAGTACCTCTAAAAATTTTCTTGGTTAGCCCATTAACCCTTAGTCATTAGTTTGTAAGTTAACTTATCTTTCTGTTCATCTTTCTTTATGCATATGAATTCATATCATACATTATTTTGATATGTGATAATAATAGAAACATTCATGAAATTAGATAACACATGACAGAAGATATGATATCGTAGAAAACTCTTGTTAAAGAAGTAAAAACTGCGGTGGGGATTGTTACCCACAAACTTCACTATCTGCAGATAAGAAGAGCCAGTTAAGGCTTACAATTTGGTCACTTCTAATGACCTACGCTGTTAGGAGTATTAAAATAGAGACCTTTTAAGATCTAATTTGTTTGAAGCTTTCAACAACACTGTTAAGTGTGCACTCTATTAAGAGATTTACAAAGGACGGTTACGTCCACCTTCTACAAAAGGATTTTAGATGTGATGCACTTGTTAGAATGCAACTACATAGATATTTGATCTGATGATAAAATGCAATATTCAATTGCTGATAACAGATCCTATAAAGTTCCAAAAATACTATTAATCATCCTTCCATGATTGAGTATTACCTTTATCTGCTTGTCAGTAGCCTCTGTGTGTTCTTGATAACTGATATACTCTATTTCTTCTCTTTGCATGAATTCTACCTTCTGCTCCTTAGATTCTCTTCATGGCTATCAATTATAAAGAATTCATGTACTCAAAATTGAGTATGAACATCTATTTATACTAGCTTAGGTTCAATTCTTGATTCATGCATTCGCGGGTTAACTCTAGATTCAAGATATACAACTTGATCTTGATCTGTAGTTAGATATGCTTTAGATTAGTTAGGATGCTTTAAAGCATTTACAAAAAGCTTGCATGACCATAAAAAACAAAAAATAATTCTATAAAATAGATTAACTTTGTCTTATCCACCGTGTATAACTCAGATCCATAATTTGTGGCTTTTTTGACTGTCGGTGTTCTTGGTTGTCGGTGTTCCTTTCTCTGAACATGTCATCGGGTATGCTTGTCTATTCCTATCAGGTTGATTTTGGAAACTGTGTCACCGGTAATGCTTGTGTTCACCGGTGATGTTTTTGTTCACTGGTGATGCTTGTCACATTTATACTTAGCATTTTTCTCAAAATTATTTGTCCTGTCAGGTATGCTTGCAATTCACCGGTACTGCTTGTGGTTTGCCAGTGATGCTTGCTATCTACCGGTAATGCTTTCTATCTGTGTTTTTCCTCTGACTATACTTATGGAAAAATAATGTCATTAATCTCCCCCTTTGACATTAGTGTCAAAAACATGATGTGTAACATACTGAGTATATTAGTATGTACACCTGTGTATACTTTTTCCTTAGTCATTTGAATGACTCCCCCTATGTATATGCCGGTAAGTGTAAGTATAAATACATACTATATACATTGCCTTTCCTCCTTTTTTGATTCTAAGGACAAAGGTACTTACAACTTTTCAAAAAGGTGAGAATGTGAGGACTTGACTTCCTCCATCATCTTCTCCCATTTTTCTTTCAGCATTTCTAGAGCCATGTTCTCTAGTGAAATTCTTACATGAATATCATAGATGTTGTCTACTACAGACATCTCCAGGGTTGCTATAAGATTTATAGTTTCTGAAATATGTTGCTGAAGTATTGTGAGATTTGGTAAGATGTGAGCTTGGAGTTCTGTGATCTCACCTCTGAATTGGGTCTCAACATCCCATATTTCCTGCCTTAGCCTGTTTGCCTCAATGACTGAGTCATGATGTACCTTTATGTTGTCAGCATGTGAGGTTAGGATTTGTGCACTCTTAGTGACATTTGCATCAATTTATGCAAGCTTGTCACTGTTCTCCTTTGCAAATTTTTCAAGTGTGCACATTTTATGAACTAAGGTTATTTCTTCAGCAATCATTGGCTCCAATTCATCACTAAGTTCGAAGAGCTTGACCTTGTTCACTGCCACTTCTTGGCTTATCTTATCAATTAACTTGAATTAATATTTCTTCTCTGCTTTCTCTTCCATAGCTTGATCTGCCTCTATCCCTTGTTCTATGATAGCGTCAGTAAGAACAACAATCTATTCCTTAACTAAAGCATTTTCATCAATTTTCACTGCAAGAACTAGTTGTTGGAGTATCTCCTTAGCCTTTTCAAGTGCCATGTTTTATCTATGCTCTTTGATCATTTTCTTTTGTATGGCTTTCCTTTGACAAAGCACTCCAAACTCTTGAAGTTTGTCACTGTCCAAAGTGGTAATGTCCCAGTTTGGAACTTCAATGACTTCATCAAGTGTTACAGCCAATATGTCCTTTACTATTTTCTTCTTCTTCTTTGGCTGGTTTACAGTGGTAGATTGATGTAATACCATTTTTAAGGCCTATGATTGTGTGGATTTTGTTGGTGAGTGCATAGAGGTTGAGGTATCCATTTGTACCTGTTATGTAATCACCGACTGGTTTTGTGAAGATGTCTCCTCATGTTCCTTGGGTGTTTCAATAGATGAGTCTTCCTTCTATTTTAATTCCTCACTTCTCCTTACATCCTCATCATTTTATTTCTCTACAATCTTCTTTGAGGTATCCCCTATAGTTTTCTCTGCCTCTTGTTGTTGTTCCTTTGATGTATCTTTCTGCTTATCGATGCCATCCTTCATTTATGTTTCGATATCCCTTGGAGTATTGAATGCACCTTGATTTTCATTTGTACCCATATCCTTGGGTGTATCATCATCTTTCTTGGATGATTTTTCCTGGCTGGACTATATATCGATAGCATCTATCAATATATTTGTAGGCGTATTGACAGTTGCAGTGTTAATAGCTTTATCCTGTTTGTCGGTCTTACCCTCTGCAGTATTTATGTTTTCATATTTTTGCATATCTTCTATAGGGTCATTTCCTGTAATGGTGTTGACAATGTTTTCTAACCATGAATCATCATTCATATCCATATCTAAGTTACCTTTAATTGTGAGGT
Organism: Thuja plicata; assembly: GCA_018584345.1. Classification (NCBI taxonomy): domain Eukaryota; kingdom Viridiplantae; phylum Streptophyta; class Pinopsida; order Cupressales; family Cupressaceae; genus Thuja; species Thuja plicata. The sequence goes on from MU223844.1 coordinate 1,947,522, forward strand.
CCACTTTGGCAACTTCTTCATCCTCCAAGTTAATGTAGATGGGGGTATCCAGTACTTGATCATGTTGGTCATCTTTTGACCAATCTTCATCTATAATATCTATTTTTTTTTGACCTATGATCTATACTTCTTCATTTTCCAACTCAACTGTTGAGTGACCTATTGTGTTGATAGGTTCCTTTTTAGGATTTTTTTTCTCTGTAGGTTTTAGTATACCACTCCACATTTTGTGAGTGTCTTCCTCCAGCTCTATAAGTTTCTCTTGAAGAAATTTGTAAGCTCTTTGTTTAGGTGAGAATTTCTTTGTATATTTCTTCACGACTTCATTGATTTCCTCTCTTGTTGATTCAGGAGGCATAAGAGAGACTAGTACTCTTTCTCTTATCCTCTTCTCCTCATGAAGTGCAAAAGTGAATCTAGAGGATATCTTATCCAAAAGTTCTTGTGGAACATCTTGTCTTTCGAAGTGTAGTGGGACATAATAATGTCTGTACATCTTAGCAATAAGTGCATCTTCAATCTTATTTTGTTCTACTATATCCCATCTTAAACATTTTCTAATTTTTGGATGTCCAACAGATGCAGTTTCAGAAATGTACTTACATATGTCATCAATGTCTTCAGAAGGTGATGTAACTTTTGCCTTTTCCTTTTCTAGTCTGACAGTGTCAGGTTCATCCATTGCTGTATCTTCTAATTCTTCATCTATCTGAACATACTTTCTCCTCTTAGCAGGTGCCCTAGGTGGTGGTTTAACCTTTGTAGGTGCAGGTTTCCTCTTGTACACCTTGCCTTTTACCATAGGTGAAGGACTAGTATCCTTAGCCATTTGGCTTCTTGTTCTAGACTTTTTGGTTGAGGAGGAGGTGGTGAATCAGATTTCTCTACCTCTGATTCTTTTTTTTTTACTGTTTCACCGATGGGAATTTTTTCCTCGGTGTCTTCCTTCTTATTCTTTTCTTCCTCTTTACCCTATTTTTCCTCTTCTCCATCAGAGGATATGTTCAAGTTCTTCTTTATGTTTTTCACCATCCTCTTAGAGTGCTTTACAGCCTTCTTGACAACAAGTGTTGACTTAATTTTCTATTTGGCTTCTTCATAAGTACCAAACCTCATTTGTTTGTTTTCAATGGGCTCATTCAATAATGTCTTTATTGCTTCTGTTGCTAACCCAGTCTTGATCTCATAATCAAGTTTTTCTAGCCAAGATTTCCTTGGGACTACTACTTGAATGTAGGTGAATTTAGTATCCACCATAAAACAAATGTCATCTTTGTATTCCTCAATTAGAATTTCAAGAATTCTATTCCTTGCTTGTAGCATATCCTTAATTGCCTTAAAGTACTCATGCATTACATTGTCAAAATCTGTGCCTAGTGTTTCAATGTATTCATTAATTTGCATGGTAACGAGTCTACTGGTGTGCCATGTTACTTTTCCAATTGAAGGAAAGTACTTTTCGAAGTAGAAGAATATACATAATATGAGGGAACTAAACTTACATGTTTTTTTCTATGAAGACCTTATGGTGCACATGTTCTCAAATTGATGCAATAGGATCTCTGCTAGATCCATCTTCTTCCCTAGTTTGATGATTTTGTAGGCTGTGCTCATTGCTTTGCTAGAGATACTGTTCATTCTGCTAGGTTGAAATATCTTATATCCAACTATGCAAGCACCAAATTTTAGCTCTACGTCAGTGATAGTGTTTACCTTCAGTGTCCTCTTGTCTGATTTAGCACCGGTTAACCTTTCCACTTTTGCAATAGAAGGATGTTTGTGAGCCTGAGGTTTGTCAGTTGTTGGATAGCCTATCACTGCATGTATAACATCTTTTGTTATAGCCTTTGGCTTTTTCAACCACAAAGCATTGTTATGTACTCTGCTTAGAATAATCTTAATCCACTTTGTTTGAAAAACCTTTGGGAAATGAAGTGTATTTGTTAAACCTTTCACTTCTAAGTGTTTATGCTCTTCTTTGAGCTTGCCACCATCATCACAAAGTGTCTTATAGGCATTGTCTAGGTCTAGATCTCCTATCTCTGAGATCTTGCAGTGTATATAGGACCTAACATCCTCAACCAATAAAACCCTAGCTGGGATTTGGGAGAATGCTCGAGAATCATTTGGTTGAGAGGATATCTTAGGATCTAACTTATATTTTAGTTCAGCACATGCCCCTCTTTTAACAAGGTTAAATGGTTTCTTCTTGTCATCCTTATGTTTCTCTACCCTAAATGTTGATGCCATCATTTTCAAGATTTAAGGGCTTTTTCGTAAATCAAAATAATGCTTATTGGTGAGTGAATGAACTTACTGAATGTTTGTGATCTCCTTCGAATCTGTATGCTCAGTGAATGACTTCTGCTGGGTCACTTCTCAAACTGCTCAAAATCCCTCTGCTCTACTCAAAAATCACGAGTGTGAAAATGAGCTTACCCACCAGGCTTTTATACCCTTTTGGTGCCCTAAGTTTTCATTAATGCATACCAACTTTGTCAGTTTATAAAGACTGCCTCCATCGGTAAATACATTCATAACTTCTACGGTGTCTTTGCAAAGTGTCAGGGTAGCTTAGCGGTGTTGGAGACTTCACCGATGATCATCGGTGATATTGCGACGATAGATTTTGTAGATTTAGTGTATATCGATACTTGTCAGGTTACACACAACTTGTGTAATGACCAATACATTTCAGTAAGTATTGCATGTCTTTCCTATGTGTGTTCACTAATGCAGATTGTGCTCAATAACTAATGGTTTCTTTATAGTAGATTATAAAGTAACAATATATTGCATCTTCATTCATGCCTATATATCAATATTAACTATGTGTAATGGAACTGATGCATAATAAAACATGTGGTAATGCAGTTCCATACTTACTTGTGCAATCTAGTTAGATGTAGGGATGTCACCGGATCTATTGGATGGGGTGTCACCATTTGCATTGCTTGTACTAGCACCTTTAGTGTTTGTGGCTTTTACCCACATCTTGTTTCTCATTCTTTTGATGTCATCAATGGTGTTTCCATTGGGATGAGTATTTGTGTATGTCAATCGGTCTTTGCAATCTTTTATCACATGTCCAACTTTATGACACTGTAAACATGCCATGCCTGGATTAGACCATCCTCTTGACCTTCTGGTCCATTTTCTCATATAGTTGGTAGCAATATGACCATACCTTCCACATGCTGTGCAATTTTACCCATGTGTTATAGTCCCAAACATATGAGTTACCTTCACTTGCTGGTTTGTAGCTTTTATCATTCTCCTTTGGAGTCCATGCTTTGTTATTCTTTTTCCAGCATTCCTTATGTGTATACCCATTCATCTTACATGTAGGATAGTACTTGTCCATATAGGTTTTTCTCTTTGGATTCATCACTTTGGATCTGCACTCATGTGCCTTGTGTCCTTTCTTTTGACAATTGTAACAATTACCAATAAAAGTAGATTGTGTTTGAGAAATACCTTTCATTTTTCTTCTGCAGATATTTGAGGTGTGGCCTGGTTTTCCACAGTGATTGCATGATAGATTCTTGGATCTTGGGGTTGCGAAAGCATTCCTCTTATCAGATTGATTTGAGGATTCTACATTCTCATTGTACCCCAATCTTGTGTAGTTGTTGACTCTTCTTTGTCCATCAATAAAGTCATCAATCCGTTTGCTGCTATCCTCAGCCTTTCTGATCAGTTCATTGTGTTGAATCTAAACTATGATTTCATGCTTTAGTTTTTCATTTTCTTCCCTTAGTTCACCAATGGTCTGTATTCTTTCTATGAGTTCTATATTTAATCTGTTTGCTTCTTGACTCATAAGAAAAATCTAATTAGTGACCTCATGGTGATGCTCAGTGAGTCTTTAAATCTCTGATTCTTTTTCTTGTAGCTTCTCTGTAACTTTCCTCCTATCATCAATGGCTAGTGTTCTTTCATTTTCATCTTTTCTTGCATCATTCATAACATCAATCATTTTTACAATTTGAGTCTCTTGACCAATTTGCAGCATCTTGATTTGATCTGTCAGATGTAGATTGATCTCTTGCATACTTGTAATTTCTTCAACTGATGCATCTGAAGCTTTGCTTAATGATGATTCTACTATTTCAAAGTACTCTTGTATCTCTACTTCTTTGTAGTCTTTCTCATTCAGCTTGGTTGCCATAATCTATCTTTCATCAAGAAGTTTTGTTAGCTTTATCTTCGCCTCCTTATACTGCTCATAGTTTATTTGCATCTGTAACTGCTCATTCTCAATAGTCATATCCAGTCTGAACTTATCCATTGCTCTGATCTTTTCTCTCAAGTCTCTAAGCTTTTCAAGAGAGAGACTTAGCTATGATACCAATTGTTGGAATTGTATTGAGATGATGTACTGAGAGGGGAGGGGTGAATCAGTACCTCTAAAACTTTTCTTGGTTAACCCATTAACCCTTAGTCATTAGTTTGTAAGTTAACTTATCTTTCTGTTCATCTTTATTTATGCATACGAAATCATATCATACATTATTTTGATATGTAACAATAATAGAAACATTCATGAAATTAGATAACACACGACACAAGACATGATATCGCAGAAAACTCCTATTAAGGAAGTAAAAACTGCGATGGGGATTGTTACCCACAAACTTCACTATCTGCAGATAAGAAGAGCTGGTTAAGGCTTACAATTTGGTCACTTTTGATGACCTACCCTATTAGGAGTATTATAGTAGAGACCTATTAAGATCTACTTTGTTTGAAGCTTTCAACAACACTGTTAAGTGTGCACTGTGTTAAGAGATTTACAAAGGATGGTTAAGTCCACCTTCTACAAAAGGATTTTAGATGTGATGAACTTGTTAGAATGAAACTACATAGGTCTTTGATATGATGATAAAATGCAATCTTCAATTGCTGATAACAGATCCTATAAAGCTCCGAAAATACTATTAATCATCATTCCATGATTGAGTATTACATTTATCTACTTGTCGGTAGCCTCTGTGTGTTCTTGATAACTGATATACTTTGTTTCTTCTCTTTGCATGAATTTTTCCTTCTGCTCCTTAGATGCTCTTTGTGGATATTAATTAATAAAGAATTCATGTACTCACAATTGAGTATGAACATCTATTTATACTAGCTTAGGTTCAATTCTTGACTCATGCATTCGCGGGTTAACTCTAGATTCAAGATATACAACTTGATCTTGATCTGTAGTTAGATATGCTTTAGATCCGTTAGATGCTTTAAAGCATTTACATAAAGATTGCATGACCATAAAAAACAAAAAAAACAATTCTACAAAATAGAATAAATTTGTCTTATCCGCCGTGTATAAATCAGATCCACAATTTGTGACTTTTCTAACTGTCGATTCTGACGGTCAGTGTTCCTTTCTCTGAACATGCTGTCGGGTATGCTTGTCTGTTCCTCTCGGGTTGATTCTAGAAACTATGTCACCAGTAATGCTTGTGTTTGGCGGTGATGCTTGTGTTCGCTGGTGATGCTTGTCACATTTATAATTAGCATTTTTGTCAAAATTCTTTGTCCTGTCGGGTATGCTTGCAATTCACCGGTACTGCTTGTGGTTCGCTAGTGATGCTTGTTGTCTGCCAGTAATGCTTTCTATTTGTGTTTTTCCTCTGAGTATACTAATGGAAAAATAATGTCATCAGTGATAAGTGTTAAGCATTTTGGCCTTGAAAGTTAGTGATCTAGGGTACTTTTCCCTATTCGAGACATTGACAAGCTTCCAGTTGCCCACTTTTCATCAGCAATCTAAACTTGAGATGTAGCATTTCAAAACCCTATCGCCTTACAAAATTATCTATGAAATAAATTCCAAATCAATAGAAATAACGCCATTTATCAACCATCTAAAATCTCAAATAATAGTCATCTCTCAAAAGAGAAATGTTCAAGCAAAAATGCTCAACAATCTTCCTCTACATGTTTTATAATTTCTCTCTCATGAAACATCTAGCAAGCCCTCTACCAATAATGGAAATCAACTCTCTTTCAAATATATATCTATGAGTAGTGTTGGGTGCTAACCAATTCCCAACCAATTCTTAACAAAAGGGCATTATTAAATAATATAATATTATTATAAACTCACAAGGTCACTTCTTACTCAAATATAACTTAATAAATGCTTTTATATTTATTCATAAATACTATACTTTATTTTAATCCCAAACTATACACTATTAACAATATTCAAAATTATGTAAATATAATCAGGCACACACACACACACACACACACACACACACACATATATACATACATATATATATACATACA
>MU223844.1:1969785-2003143 GCA_018584345.1 Thuja plicata
GTATAGACCACTTGAGCCCATTTTGATATCTAGCCAATCTAATGCTTTCATCCTCCATTACCTTGGACCTCAAACATAACTTCTAAAACTCCTCTATATATGCTTGGACTTCAAGGTCTTTTTGTCTTAGATTTTGTCTCTTTCTATGCATTTGAACTTCATAGTCATCCAAGAGATAAGTTTGTTTCAACATTTCCAACATACCTTTCCATGACACAATAGGACTCTTGCCCTCTTTCTCCCTTTCATTCTGAACAAATTTCCACTAGGTAAGTGCTGGTCCTCTTAATCTAGACTTGGCCACCTTGAGTTTTTGAGCATCAGTCACCCCATCACATTCAAAATGATTCTCAAGGTTGTCTATCCAATCTAGAACCAAATCAACATCCATCTGTCCATTAAACAATGGCACACCCTCCAAGGCTTTACCACTCAAAGCTTTGAGTGCCTTCAAGAAGGGTTCCTCAGGTAAGACCAAATTAGGGGTAGGTTTTTCTTCATTTAATTCCCACTCCTTTCCCTTGGCTTCCTTTTCCTCTTTCTGGTCCACCTTGTCCTTTACACTATCTGTCTTAGCTTGGACTTCATCCAAGAGTTTCTCCATTTGAGCCAATCTCTCTCTCAGCAAGCTATTATCCTCTTCTTTTTCACCCACTTTCTTGGCCAATTCATCGTTAGTCACCATCTTTCTTGATGCACTAGACTTCTCACTTGAGTCCTTGGTCTGCAACATCCACTAGCTGCACTATTTCTTCTTTTCTTAAATCTTGAACTTGGGCTCTCATACCACTCTGATAGGGAGCCTCCTTGGTAACCTTCTAAGTTTGCTTGAAAATATTAATAGGTCTCTCTTAGGATCTCTAGGGCTTCCTCAATCCACCCTTCAACACCTTGAAGAATCAGTTCTTTCTCTCCAACCAAGGAAACTAACTATCATGTTGAAAAAAAACACCATTCTTGTGTTCCACAAGAACCTTCTACACAACCCACTCCAAGCCCTACACTTAAGTTTGGATTTTTAGGAGGGTTAGGGATTCAACATACTCCATTTTTGAACTCCAACCTAGGTTTGAAACCACCAAGTTGATCCATGTTGCCATTGAGTTCTAGTTTCCTACGTTCTAGGCCTTGTAGCCTTTTTGCACAATTAGCCCTCCTAGTTTTTAGGAAACCATAAAAATAGAAAAAATATCTCAAAGGACCCCCTAATATTTTTTGATATTCTTTAGGTAAGGGAAAAACCCACAAGGAATTTCTAGGTCCCTTAGCTTGGAACTATCCGTGCACCTTGTTATCAAAAAATGGCACAATTCTTGTTTTTAGACAAGTTTGGTGTCTTGGGCTTCGAAACTCATCTTGTTGGATCTTTGGGCACTCCTCCAACTTTGGGAAAACCTGCACAACACCATGAAACACACCCATGGAATTCTTGGCTCATGAGAACACCCCTTGCACTTTTTAAATCAACTGTCACTTGCTTCCTCTAACCGGGCTATGAGTTTAGCTCGCCTAGGGAAAGTGCTTAAAAATACAAGCCAGCACTTTGAGAGCTCCTCATTCCATAGAATGGTACCTCCATGGACCTATTCCCCATTCCTATATGGCCATACAGAACCAACATTGGGAAGTGGAGTTAGGTCCACATCTCTGCCCCTTGCTCAAAATAGGATAGCAAATAGTCCTAAACAAAAAGAATTTGAAAACTACAAGCAGAAACAATTCCAAAGAAAGATATCTAATTAAAAAGCTTTGAATCATATACAACAATGATATCCAATAGTCACATTCACATTTTCAATCCATCCAATGCAAAAATAACACAAAAAATGCTTCAATCTGTTGTCCCTTCAATAAACTCTCTTGTTCCAGAATACCAGTCCATACAGAATGAACTTCCACCCTTAAAATTAGGGTTTTTCCACCTTATATCCCTTAGATACACATGTATCCACCCTCCTATGGGTTCAAAACTTCTTAAAACATCTATTTCCTTTAGACAACAAAATGTTGTCAGCAACTTTGAAAAGTTGCTAATGTTGCATAGCAACATTTTTCATCTTTTGACAACTTACACTTATGAAGTGTTTTCTCCACCAATCAACTTTATCTAACCTTAGTTAGACCACCTAGGGTATCTATGGACCCTAAAACATTCTATGACACCATCCTAACATTTGATGACATCATCAAGTACACCATATTTAAATGGAGCCAAAAAGAGCTATTTACACAAGAAAAGAAGCACAAAATGAAAACTACCTAAACTACTCTTGGTCAACATGAACTTATATATTTACATTTCCCTACTAGAGGGTCTTACACACACTAGCACACAAAAATGACAAGAGACTACCATATTTGCTTGGTATCTCCAGGGTGCTCCTGCACCTGACAACAATGCCAAAGATGTTGACATCTTCATTATGCTAATTCTTCTTTTCTAGTATTTGTATCATGTTGTTCCTATCATCTTTATGTATGACTGATCTTGTTTGTCTGTTCTTGTCTTCTACTTCACAATTTTTTAGGCAGCATCCTAAAAATGTGACTCACAGTGCATCAATGTGTTAAGTGTTCTGATTAAAACATTTGATGCAATAGTACCATTCAGCACTAGTTAGCCTCTGCTAGGGGAATTACCCCCAATTTAACTCTTAGATACTCATGAGCATCCTTGGGTAATGATTTTGTAAATATTTCTGCCAACTGTTCCTTAGTGTTCACATATTCCATTCTCACTTCCTTCTTCTAAACTAGCTCCCTCAAGTAATGATACTTGATAGCTATATATTTTTTCTTAGAGTGCATTACAAGATTTTTAGAAATATTAATGGCACTCATGTTATCACAATATATGACAACTGGTTCTGTGATCTCCCCCTTCATACCTTTCAGTGGTATCTTCAACCACATAATGTTTGAACAATTAACTGCTGCTGTCACATACTCAACTTCAACTGTAGATTGTGAGGGGCAATTCTATTTCTTTCTTGTCCAGGAAACTAATCTTTTCCCCAAAATAAATGCTCCTCCTATTGTGCTTTTTCTATCATTAACATTACCAGCCCAGTCATAATCAGTATAGAATTCGAGTTCAAACTTGTCATTCCTTTTTTAATATAGGCCATAGTCTTCTGTACCTTTCAACTATCTCAAAATTATTTTTACTACCATTATATGTGTCTCTTTTGGATTAGCAGAAAATTTAGCAACAATTCCAAGTGCTAATGCAATATCAGGTCTACTATGTACAACATATTCTAGCTTACCAATCATTGATCTATACAATGTTTGATTTACCTCTTTTGTATCATCATTCTTTGTCAACTTCTGTCTAGTAGCCATGGGTGTACTCACTGGTTTTGTATCTTCCATACAAAAAGTTTTCAGTATCTCCTTGATATATTTTGATTGATTAATATAGATACCATTCTTCATTTGATGTATTTGTAATCCAACAAAGAATTTTATCTCACCAAACATAGATATTTCAAATTTAGTTTGCATCTCTTTTGAAAATTCTTTACATATCATATCTTGTCCACTGAATATGATGTCGTTAACAAAAATTCAGCCAATAAAATTCCTTTACCTTGCTTTGTTTTCAAATACAGATTGTTATTGTCATTTATTCTTACAAATCCAATCTTCATCAGATAATTGTGCAATATTTCATACCATGCTGTGGGTGCTTGTTTCAGTCCATATAATGCCTTGTGCAGTCGGCAAATCATGTTCCTCTTACTTGGGTCAATAAATCCATCAACTTGTTCAATATGTACTTCCTCTTCTAATATCCCATTTAGAAATGCTGACTTCACATCCATTTGATATACTTTAAATCCTTTGTAGGCTACATATGCAAGTACAGTTCTCACACCCTCCAATCTTGCAACTGGGGCGAATGTCTCTCCATATTCAATTCCTTCCTCTTGTGCATAACCTTTGCATACCAGTCTTGCTTTATTCCTTGTTACCTCTCCATGTTCATTCAGCTTGTTTTTGAATACCCACTTTGTACCAATTACATTTTTATTGTTAGGTCTTTGTACTAGTGTCCATGTCTTGTTCTTTTCAATCTGGTCTATCTCTTCATTCATGGCTTGAATCTAGTCTTCATTGTCAAAAGCATCTTTTACTATCATAGACTCAAAATCACATAGCAAACATGTGTCTTCTCTTAATTTGCCTCTTTTCATAACTACAGAATCCTTTTCTCCTATGATTTGATCAGGTTTATGGTTCCTTCTTACATATTTTGGCAAAGTAGGCTCTTTTTCAGCTTCAATTTGATCATTCAAGTTCAGTTTAGGGTGAAACTGTGACTCGACATCTCCATCAGATAGCTCAAAAGTCACCTCCTGCTGGCTGACAATTTTGTTTTGTGTCTCGGCAGGTGCAGACTGTTGCTCGACAACTTCATTTTCAGTTTCGTTAGAATCCTCCTCCTCAGGATATGTGAATGATCTGTAACTTTCAGGCTCAATCATGCTTTCAGCTTCATTTATTTCTACATATTCATCAATTCTAACGTTTGCACTTTCCACAACTTTGTTAGTGTTAGAATTCAAACATTTGTATGCCTTACTCTTAGTAGAATATCCAAGAAATATGCCTTCTTCTCCTTTAGCATCAAGTTTACTATTTCTTTTTATCCTTCAGTATAAAACATCTACTCCCAAAGACTTTCTTATAACTTACAGTAGGTGCATGTCCATACCATAGCTCATATGGTGTAGTATTTGTACCTTTCTTGACTTGTACTCTATTCAAGGTATAAATAGTTGTACTCACAGCTTCACTCCAATATTTTTGTGCAACATTTTTCCCCATCATTAATGTTCTAGCACAATCCATGATAGATCAATTTCTTCTTTCATCTATACCATTCTATGGTGGTTTCCTAGGTGCTGACATCTATCTTTTTTTCCCTCGGTCATTGCAGAACTTGTTAAACTCATTAGAAATGAGCTCACCTCCTTTGTCAGATCTCAGACATTTTAGACTCTTACCTATTTCCTTTTCAAAATTTTCCAAGTACCACTTAAATAACTAAAATGCATCAGATTTTTCTTTGAGAAACATAACAGTCATCATCCTAGAGTAGTTATCTACAAATAGAATAAAATATTTGTCTCCACAGTAACTTTTTCTCACCAATAGGTCCACAAAGGTCAGTATGAACCAATACCAAAATATTCTCAGAAGTATGAGTTTTTCTCTTAAAATTAGATTTAGTCATTTTTCCCAACTGACATTGCTTACACATTGCATTCTCAGGTTTCTTTAACTTAGGCAGTCCTCTAACCTTTTTCAATTTACTTATGCTTACCAAGTTATCAAAGTTAACATGACATAGCCTCTCATGCCATAATGAAACATCATTATATTGTGCAAACAAGCATGTCTCTTCAGCAAAATCAAGATAGAACAAGTTACCTTTAGTTTTCTCACTACCTCCAACTAATTCTCCATTGGCATCATAGATCTTTTCTTTCCTATGATGGAATTCAACTTTGTAACCAGAAGTGTTTAGCTATGAAACACTCAATAAATTATACTTAAGATCATCAACCCAGTATACATCATCACATCTAGTCTTTCTAGTTACTTGAATTGATCTTTTACCTTTAACTCTACAAGGTGTATCATTACCCTACTTAACATATCCACCTTTACATTGTTCTAAGGTTTTGAATTTGTCCTTATCACTAGTCATGTGATGTAAACAACCACTGTCAATAATCCAACGATCACCTTTACTCATAAGAAATTAGTGTAGTTTTCTCATCATCATCAGAATCATCTTTCATTACAACATACACAACTTCTATGTCATTTTCATCAGATTTATTAGATTCACTATCAGAAGCTTCTTCAACTATATAACAAGATTTCTTACCTTTGTCTTTGTAATCATTGTACTTTATATAGTCTCGGTCATCCTTTCTATCTTTGTACTTGTTGTCTCTTCTTTCATCTTTTTCATTCTTGTCAGGACATCTAGCATAAATATGGCCAACTTTGTTACAAGAAAAACAAATAATAGGAAGTTTACCTTTGAATTTTCTTTTTCCTCTAGCTAGTCTCCTTGCCATAAGTGCCTCAAGCTCTTATAGATCATCATCTAAGGTGTCACTATCACTGTCCACACATTTATTTCCTTTCCTTGATTTGCTGATGACCATCTGTGACTTGAATGCAGATTCAATAGCTTGTGGAGTATAGTTGTCAAAATTTAACATCTCAAATGTAATAAGTCTTCCTACCAGACTTTCTAGAGTTAAATTGTTATTAGGAGTACATCTCAGTTCTTTAATTGTAGATACTCTAATAGCATAAGTAGGAAGAAGTGTTCTCAGTACCTTTCTCATGATAGTGTCTTCATCAATGGTTCCCTTAGCTCCTCTAATATCATTTACAACTTCCTTTATCCTATCATAATATTGCACTATATTTTCTCCTTCTTGCATTTTTAAATCATCAAACTTACCTCTCAAGCTTTCATATTTGGCTCTTAGTACATTCGTATCACCACCATAAATGGTTGCAAGGGAACCCCACATCTTCTTTGAACTTGTACAATCCTTGATGTCCTCAAATTCATGATAGTTTAGGGATGATGAAAGTTCCAGCATTGCTTGATTATGTTCATGCTTTTCTCTTAATTGTGCAGCATTCAAAACTCCAGTAGGGGCTACATACTTTGTTTCAATATGTCATTTAGCAGAATCACCAATACCATCCAAGTGAAGTTTCATCAAACTTTTCCATGCCAGAAATTTTTCCTTGTTAATCTTCGATCCATCTCTTTTATACATCTTGACCTTTATCTCCAAGTACCTTCAAACTTTTTCAAGAGAACTGTGCTCTGATAGCAATTGTTAGGATGAATTTAGAATAACTAAGAGGGGGGGTTAATCAGTTATCCTCAGGTCTAGATGTGCCCATATAAACCTTTAAACAAACTTCAACAACTCAGATCTGCTCAGCAACGATAAACAACAAAAGTGTGCAGTTTACTATACTATTGAAATAAGCTTGTAGAAACTTAATAGTAAAACACAACAATAATATTCACACATTTTGACACCATGATTTAATGTGGAAACCCAATATAGGAAAAACCACCAGTAACATGCTACCAAAATTTCACTCTTCTAAAGTGATGCCCTATTAGGAGCCTACCCTGTTAAAGGTTACAAAACACATAGTCAAATGTGACCTGGTTAAAGGATTTAATCACCCTGTCAGGAGTGGCCTTGTTAGAGGACTCAAAACATTACAATCTGAATGTCACCTTGTTCAAAGGATTTATACAATGACTATTAGGTCAACCTGGTTAAAGGATTTGAATTTATACAATGGTTAGAAAGTAATCACCAGGTGTGATCTGATACATACAACTTACATTGCAAATCTAGACCCAATTTTAGCTCTAATGCTAATTTACTGAGTGGCCTTCATTTTCATCTTAAACTTTAGATCTTCTTTGAAATTCATAAATAAATCACTTCGCTTCTCTACTCATCCTTCTCTTCTGGGTCTTTACCAGTCAGTCAATTAACCATGCAATAATTTGCATTCCACTTCTCCTTCCTTAGGATACAATAACAATAACCATTTTAGGTTATAATATACCTCTTTATCAAGGTTAGATAGATCTTTTTCCGCTTAATCAAGATCATAGATCTTAGGTTAGGTCAGATCCAATGGATCTTTCCATCATTACATTTAATTTACTTCTCCAATACAGTCATTAGTTAAACATTGAATCCATGTGCTAATAACAGTTTCCCATGCATTAAATGAATGTGGACCAATATTAATTAACAATGCATATCCCAATAAAATCAACTATGTCAGCCATAGATCTCAAATCTCATCAATAAACAAAATACTATTGCTCAATTTCCTCTGTCTCTCTCAGCATTTCACTGGCGCTCGGCATCATCTTTGCTCTGCTCAGCATTGATTTTTCTTTGCCCAGCATCGACCTTCCAGTGAACTGTCAGTGATAGAATAACAATGTATCACTTTTCCAAAGTTCCAGATGATCAAGTACCCTGGTGTATACTCATAAATCAACCATTTCCTTTGTCTTCTTGTTATCCCATTCTTTCAAATATTTATCAATCAATGGATAAGGTACTCAAAAATACAACAATAGTCTCACCAGTTAAGGTTTGACATCAATGACAAATAACAATTGTCTACATTATAGCAATCTTTCCAACAGTAAATGTTATATCAAGAGAGATGATGAGATAGGCAAGTTTGATGCTAGAAGTGATGAAGGAATATTTCTTGGTTATTCCACTAAGTGTAAAGCATATAAATGTTTCAAACTAAGACTGAGGAAACTGATTGAAAGCACCAATGTGATTATAGATGAAAAATTTCAAATTTAGGAAAGAATGTATGATTGTGGTCAAATAACAGAAGCAGGAGAAGTTGCTACTAAACCTGAAGGACCCTTAATGATCAAAAATTAGATTGAAGAAGAAGAATAGGTTGAAACTACTATAACATTGAAGACACCAAGGTATGTCAAGAAAAACCATCCTGAAGATCAAATTATTGATGATGTAAGAAAAGGCATGATGACTAGATCTAGAGTTAGAGATGTGATATGTTTGAATTCTCAAGTTGAACCAAAGACTACTAATGAAGCATGTAAAGATGAATCTTGTACTAAAGCCATGCAAGAAGAAATAGAACAGATAAAGAAAAACAATATTTGGGAATTGGTTCAGGGACCTAAGAACAAAAATGCGATTGGCACTAAGTGGGTTTTCAAAAACAAGATGGATCAAGAAGGCACAGTGGTAAGAAACAAGGCTAGACTAGTATGTAAAGGCTACTCACAAAAAGAAGGCATAGACTATGAAGAAACATTTACACATGTTGCTAGATTGGAAGCTGTGAGACTATTCCTTGCTTATGTTGCACATAAAGACTTTAAAGTGTATCAGATGGATGTAAAGTTAGCATTATTGAATGGTGATCTAGAGGAAGAAGTGTACATTGAGAAACCTGATGGTTTCCATTTGACAGATGATGAAAATATGGTTTGCAGATTGAAGAAGGCACTGTATGGACTAAAACAAGCATCGAGGGAATGGTATGCAAGACTGGATAAACATCTACTTCATCTTGGTTTCAGAAAAGGTAATGTAGATAGTAATTTGTATTTAAGATCTGATGTTCAAATGGAATCTTAATTATAGAACTTTTTTTTGATGATATCATTTTTGGAGGTAATGATAAAATGAGCAATAAGTTTGCTAAAGAAATGGAGAATGAGTTTGAAATGTCAATGATTGGTGACATGGAAGTTTTTCTTGGTTTGCAAATTAATCAAAGTAAGAATGGCATTTTTACACCTCAAACCAAGTATCTTAAGGAAATGTTGAAGAAATTTGGAATGGAAGATTGTAAACCTGTTGGTACACCTATGGTGATAGGGAACAAACTGACTAAAAGTGATGAGACTCAAAGTGTTTGGAAGACTAAGTACAGATCAATAATTAGAGGTCTACAATATCTAACAAACACTAGACAAGATATTACCAATGCAGTTGGAATTGTCACTAGATATCAGGCAGATCCTAAAGAAAGACATTTTGTTGTTGTGAAAAGAATTTTCAGATATTTGAAAGGAACAATAGAATATGGATTATGGTATGAAAAATCTAATGATTTTATATTGTAGGTTTTTACTAGTGCTGATTGGGAAGGTAATGTGGATGACAGGAAGAGTACAAGTGGTGGTGCATTTTTCCTAGGAAAAAGGATGGTTTCTTGGTTGAGAAAGAAGCTGAAGTGTATTGCTCAATCTACTACTGAGTCAGAGTATGTTTCTGCAGCAATAAATGGTACACAAGTTGTTTGGATGAAAGAAATATTGAAGGACATTGGAATAATTTTAAAAGAACCAGTGATTATCCATTGTGATAACACCAGCACAGTGAATATGTCAAAGAATCCTATAATGCATTCAAAGACTAAACATATTTCCATCAAGTATCATTTCTTGAGGGAGAAGGTAGTAGATAGAGAGATTAAACTGGAGTATATTAGAACAAAGGATCATATAGCATATATATTTACTAAAAATTTGCCAAAAGATGATTTTTAATATCTTAGAGGCTTGCTTGGGGTGATGGCTCCTCCCAGTGAATACTAAACCATGTAGATGTACATCAGTCTAGTGGATCTCAAAGCTCTATTATTCTCTGGACTTGATGTATGGATCTACTCCTTACAGGAAGTAATTGTAGAAGAATACTACAGAGTACATTTGGGTGATCTTGCACCTAGATGATTGGACATGAAGATTTGAAAAAGCTACATCTTACAGAAGACTATAGATGAGTTATGGCACCCTTTGTGATTTCTACCAAAGGTGGAAGGAATCTATGTGAAAATCCCTACTCTTTTGGGGAGATTTATGTTGAGGATATTGAGAAGATTGTATTGCGAGAGAGTACTTTTGGGTTGATGTATATGGATTTTCCCATATGTCACCATCAATGCCAAAGGGGGAGATTGTTGGATGATATCAGTTTTGGTTACTTATCATGTTGTCAATATTCATGTTTTGTCACTGATGTCAAAATATATTTCTATGGAGAAGACAGACTGGCTAGTTAACTGGAAGGAGTGTACAGACACTATATGGATGATTCAGAATGATCAAAGTTGAACTTATGCAGAAGGATTTGTGTTGAAATTATTCCTAAGGTCACTTGGCTCTATGTTACATACTGTGGATGTTACAGTTGATTTGGTGAAGACTAGTTTTCTGGACTGTAACTGTGATTTCAGACAGAGCAGGTCTCTCTATTTTGGGTATATATTTCTGGCAAAGATATTTAAGAACTTGCGAGCTTACTGATGGAAATTTTACATATGGTAGACTAATGGGTTGAGATAGATTAATGATTGGATACTGATGATGTCAATTGTGGCATCTATTCTGGAGAAGACCTATTTCCTGACCAACTTCAGACATGTAGCATGTGAAATTAATTATGAGCATGAATTACAGATCTGGAAGTATATGTAATGGATTGTTAATGTTATATATTTCTTATAGATACCATGTGTATCTTATCAAGGAGCTAGGTAATTATTTGTATGATGGAAAGCCTTAATTGGCTGACCTAGTTAATTATGTATTAGGAAATCTTAACTGGCCAACCTAATAAATTATTGTAAGAGGGTATATGAATGATAAATTCTTGTGGAGAATTGTGAGAGAGAAAAAAAAAAGAAAGGAAAGAGAGGTGTGGAAGCTGGGAAGCTTGTTGATTGTTGGATACAAGCAGAGTTGATAATTCATTGGAACTGACCAAGCAAAGATAGTTTCTATCAGACAGGTCGCTGGAATTTTTATTTTCTTTATACACTTGATTCAAATTGTAAGTCCTTGAGGGTGGATTTAACCTTCTTTAGGTAGTGTTCCTTGGCATTGAGCCTACTATTGTCTTTGACTCCTAACAGGGACTATGTACTATAATATTGTAACAAGCTCCTAATAGGGCTAATATCTTTTAACAGGGATACTATACTCTCAGTACATTATTTGTGGGTGTTAATTCCCACCGGGGTTTTACCTTTAACAAGGTTTCCTCAACAACAAATATTATGTTATGGTGTTGGCATTTATTGTATTATCATTTACATTTGCAGATTTGGTTTATAAAGTATAAAGTTTAATAATCTAGATTACAATTGATTCACCCCCCCCCGTCTGAGTTATTTTTTGGAATATTATTTCTAACAGTAAAAACAAAGAAAAAACCTAGTCAACCTTAACCTGCAAAGGTGAAGGAGACCACAATGAAAAAGAAGAAGGAGAAGACTCAGAGATTTGAAAATATAGAAGAAGAAGAAGAAGAAAAAGTAGAAGGAACTAAATCTAATGAAGATAAAAACAAGATGAAGTCAAATGGTAAGAATTCAAAGGTGGTAGGATACCATACTACAATATCTAATAAGCCTGATTTTGGAAAGTTTCTCTCTATTGATAATATTGTTGACAGAGTCAATAAGTTGGGTGTACTTGGTAGAGTAAGGAAATATTATGACAAGTTATATGAAGATGATCAGAGAAAGAGTGAGGATGTAGTTGTATATAGTATGTACAAACTAAGTAATTCCCTTCTTGATATGCAAGGTCTAATTCCTCTATCTTGGTAGAACAAAAATGAACCTAGATGGCGTAGAGTGTTGAAGCAAGACAAATAGATAATTGAATATGTCTTAGTGAAACTTCAACCAGAGATGTCTAATGAGGAGATTCAAGAGACACTAAAGAAAGTAAGACCAGATTTTAAGACACCCTCAAGCATCATAAGGTTATTGATTGGTGATTTTGAGTCAGTACAAGCTGAAATAATGAGTGTTCTAAAGAAATTCTTAGGTCTTAGAAAAGAGAAGAAAGATGATCAAGATATAGGTGAAGAAGAAAAAGAAAATTATGATACTGACCCCGAGGTCATACACACAGTTGAAGGACTAGTAGTAGATGATATATATATGGTGTACAAATTACTCATGGATGATATAAAGGAGTCTAAGAATACAAATGATGAACTGATGGACATAGGAACAAAGAAAGTGATGATTGATGTTCCTACCGATGAGTAACAATAAAAACTAATAGTAGAAGAAACCGTTGAAGAAAAAGATGAGAAGAAAATTATTGCACATAGTGAGGATGTGACAAAGGAAGGAGATAAATATCTAAGAAAGAGAAATAAAAGGAGAATAATATAGATAGAGGAAAAGAGAAACTAATATCTTCTATGTCTATTATTCAAAATGTTTTGGTAAAATGGATGAAGATGACTTACCGGCTATTCAAGGACTAATAGATCTTAGTACAATGAGCCCAACTAAGTTAATTAATTTTTTATGGTCATTAATTCAAAGGCCATAAGAGATTAGAGGAAGAAGGCCCAAATTATATAGATTGCAAGAGGTATATTTTTAGATCTTCTGCCTTACGAAAATTTTGATGAGAAGGACACACCTCTTGAACAATTAGGTTGATTGGTGAAAACTTCAAGTAAAAAAATCCAAAGTCTAGAGGATGCAACAACCAAAAAGGTGGAGAAGGATTAAGAAAGGAATAAATTAGAGAAGTTAGTCCATCAAATTACATTTTATAGAGGGACATTGACAGTTGAGACTAACAAGGTGAAACAAGCATTAATAGAAGGAGGTAATATTCTTACCTCTATTTCTGATTTCTCATAATTTTTGAAGGATATAGAGAAGAAAAGAGTTATATCTAAACAAGAACTACAAAATTTCAAAGAGAATTTTAATCCAATTAATCATTTCATCCTAGGTTTTGCAGCATCTATGAGCAGTATTAATCACAAGATCAAAACTTATCATAATGAGAAAGAGAAAAGGGTCTCAATATTCATGGAGCTACAAAGATTATTAATTCCAAAGTTGGAAATTTCATAGAAAGGAGTGAAAGATGTACCATTTATATCATCTCTACCAGATATGAGTACCATAGATGCATTTGAGGAGATAGCCTATTTGTTAACTGGTCAAATAGGGAGACTGATCTATAGGTCTTAGAGACTAATTTTGCTGATATTTTCAAACAATTATAATATGTATATGATACTTCCTAAATTAAATTTTGTTCTATTCATTTATTATAATATATTTTCATATGGTGTAGTTATAGATAGATGTGTTGGATGAGTGTAGGAGTTCTTTCTCATGGTCCAATATTCTTCTCCAATGCGTCTTAGATGAATGATTATCCTTCCTTTCCATATAGGGTAGTTTATTCCTTCAAACCTAGGACTGTCCTTCTTATAAGTTTCCATAACTGATCTCCCACAATCTGGTAGGCTTCCTTCAAAGGATAAAATATTTGATACTGATTGTAGATATTATGACAATGGATAACTAAGAGGGGGGTGAATTAGTTGTTCCTAAACCTTCAAATCCAAACCTTTAGTTCTTAAAACCCTTTAACTCAAGTATTCTTACTTCTTGTCTTATTGAAATAAATGAGAATAATATCCACAAATCAGAATATTATCCACACAACTGGACACAATATTTTTATTCTTGGAAACCCTATTAAGGGAAAAATAATAGTTGGGTTATTTACCAACAATAACAAAATACATTGTTAGAATTATAACCTTATTACAATGTATGGCTAATACACATGAATTTAGGCTCATTTCCTAGAGATCACCACTCACATAAAAAGCCTTAGGATTCAACCCTGAGGAAGGCTCATTGCCTTATAGTCTGATCACTACAATGATCTACACGTGTTTGTGAACTAGATAACAACATTTACCTTATGCCAAATTTAGTTCCATTAAATCATAACCAAGATCTTTGATCTAATTATCTTTGACCCCTTCAAATGAGAAACTTAGCCTTCAAGTTATATTAACAAATTATCTACAAGAAAAATCTGGCTTTTGCAACCATTCTTCCACTTACACTCCTACTATTTTTTCCCTAATTCATCATCTTATATTGAGAACTAGGTCGGCCAAACCTAATTCACCATATCTTGAAATTATCACACCAAATCTGATGCTCAAATCCATCTCTGACCATCAAATCATTTCCATGAAAAACAACAACAACCTCGAGATAATAAATCTCTCTGATTTATAGTTTACTACTTGCATAATTTGATTTACCAACTAAGTCATCCAAGAACATGAGTAATAATAAAAATATTATAATTGACCTAAAAATGCACCAATATAAGGATTATAATCCATGTGTATCACTAAATTATCAGGAACATACTTCAATAAGATCCTATAACATCAATATAAACACTAAAACATTCAAAAACCATCACAGCCATTGGAATTTCCATCTCTTTTCCACAAAACATGAAGATCACTATCAACAAGTCTCCACAATAATAAGATTATATCTTACGGAACTCTGGCATACAAAAACTATGAGTTGAAGACACTAAGTATGTCCCCAAGACACTTCTAGGTTCAATCCAATAAATTCCAACTGGATTGTGCACAAAT
This sequence comes from Thuja plicata, assembly GCA_018584345.1. Taxonomy (NCBI): domain Eukaryota; kingdom Viridiplantae; phylum Streptophyta; class Pinopsida; order Cupressales; family Cupressaceae; genus Thuja; species Thuja plicata. The sequence goes on from MU223844.1 coordinate 1,984,845, forward strand.
AACCATTTTTTATCTTTTTGTTAACACAGTCTATCATCATGTATGCGAGTCACCTTCTATAACAGGGTTACCTATCCAAAAAGACATGAAACCTTCTATAGGTTTCGGTGAACTTAGTAAAAACCTTCATCATCCTTCCTTTATGTTCATGACTTCATATCTATAATATTGATGTATCATTGGACCTTTTATAATTCTTCTCTGTTGGCTAACCTGCAACAGTTAATGCTAGCAATAAAGTAGATCTTCCAATCACTTCCTCTAATCAATCCTTTTGCTATGTTACCATCAATTCTGACAAAATCATCTTCTATATTTTTGAATGTGAGAACATGAAGCCCTTATTTCTGAGATATTTTCCAAAGGTTCTAGTAAGTATGAAGGAAATTAGCTCTTAAATTTTTTTCTTGTAGTAAGATAGGTCATTTTTCCTCAAGATGTCTAGAAAGAGTTTGTAACGCTAAACCTAAGAAATGTAGATTTCCAAAGAGGTGTTATTATGTTTTTGATCAAGGTGTAATAAATGACGAATATAATAAAGGAGTTTTAAGTGATAATGAATGAATTTTTATTGATATCAAGGAAGATGATCCACTACCTACTGACTCTACTAGATACACGAATGTGGAAAGAGATTTGGCCGCACAAGTTGAAGAAAGAAATGAATGGGTGATTGATAGTGGATTCTCTCATCATATGACAAGTGCTAAGAGAAAATTTTTGAGTTTTGAAAATTATGAAGGTGGATCTATGAGGTTTGGTGATGATACATGTGGTATAATTTGTTGTTGAGGATCCATTTCTCTTGATGGTAAGCATATTTTTGAACAAGTGGCTATTTTTTTTACAAATATTTTGGCTAGAGAATGGAGTTTCTATGTTATGCATGTTCAAGAGTTGTCAAAAAACATGCAATGACATGTCTGAATTAAAGATTCAATTACTATCTATTATAGAGTTATCATAATCTTAGGTCAACCTAGATGTGTTCATTGTTCACTTTTTGGGTAATAAGTTCTTTGAGTACATTTCCATTAGCGTTTGTTTAACTTTGATACAAAATTATTGCTCATAAAATTTTATCTTCTCAGTATGCATTTATCAAATCATTGTTCTTTGTGTTCTTATTATAAATAAAAATGATATCAAAGAAATTTTTTGTACTTAGCAAGATCTATGTCAAGGTAAAAAAGACCTTCTTTTGATTTAATGCCACATACGTGGCTCGTTACAAATCCACTTGATACATAGGATTGTACATGTTTGGGTTTTGGAGATTCTTTTTCTTTAGTTTCAATTTCTTGTATATTTTCTACTACAATTTAGACACCCCACAAGTTCTCTTTGAACTATGCTTGGAACCCCTTCGATCGGTTCTCTCCCACCCCATTCATTGGTTGATTTTCCTAGGGATCCCATCCTATTAAATAACTAATTTTTTTTCATTTAAATATTGTTAATTTTGAATTGGTGAGGCCTAGGGCTTGCTGTCTACTACTGATTATAGAAGTAGTTGGTGACAAGAGAATAATCTTTGTTGCATGCAAAGGAGAGATAGACACTTGAGGTGTACTATAGGGCATTGATTCATGTGACTATGGTAATAAAATAAGTAGAGAGTTAAAAATCATTTTCAAGGTTCAAGGACATGTTGCTAGCTAGATCTATGATAAAACCTATCTTCTCCCTATATTTCATTGTTGTACTTGTGCTGGTTAATTTTGATTTTGGTTCTATTTTTATGTGGTTTTCATTTTTAAGAATAATAAAAATGTGCATCCATAGGTAGATATCAGATACATAACAACTAAACTCCTTAATCTTATTTATAGACCTTGATGAGATCTACTAGGCCAGATACACAATTTGAAATAGGTAACACAAAGATATTCCTGTGGTGGTAAGGAATGAAATGAGGACCATAGTGAACATTAAAACACACCTCACTCAAGAAAACATGCAAAACCATCTCTAAAGCACTCAGTTCCAACATATACGATCAACATGTTATACACACATAGATGGGTCCAAATAAATAAAAAGGATACACATCCAAATAGAACTGATCCAACCAACCGCATGTTGTATCCATCAAGAATATTCACCAAAACCTATTGGTCATAACCTACACCAAAATATATAAGATATTAGTGTGAATTGACTGATACATAACCAATACAAAAAATGATACACCAAGAGGCTAGAATAAGGATATGTTGACATCAACGACAATATTAATGACAACAATATAGATTAGATCAACCTCACATTCTAACAATCTCCCCCTTCATCATTGATGGTAATATTTCATCAATAATAAAGAACATAAAAAAGGATATCTGTCTCCTACTTTCTCCCCATTTGTAAACAATGATGAAGGGCCTAGAAAGCTCACCCTGGCTGATGTAGTTTTCAAATCTTGCCAGGAAGCCACTCAGAACTTATCCAAAAAAATAGAAATGCAAAGCACTAGACCAATGCACATACCCATACATCTAGTAATCACTAGGAAGATGAAAAATAATATAGGTTTATTTTGTGTTTTCACTCAAACCCTAACTCTAATATTTAATTAGGGTTAGGGCATGGGGGTAGAGCTTTTTTTTTTTTTTGGAGATATTTTTTTGTTTTTAAAATACTTGCTTTTTAAACATTACCCTTGTAAGTTTTTAAAAGATATAAATAGTATACCTTTAGTGTAGTTTAAATTTGAAATTTAAGTGGAAGAGCTTTTAGTGGGATTTAATTTCACCACATCTTTTATACAAATATAACTTAAGTATTAAAAGCGGATATAATTTATTTTTTTTAAGAAAAACATAAAGTGCTTTTGATTTATTGAAGGATTTAGGTAGAACTAATGTAATTATTTAATGTATTATCTAAGAGAAATAATTTTATTAATTTAATTAATAGGAATTATTAGTAAGCGGATAGGGGGGGATAATGACATTAAGTTAGTACTGATTAACTTATACCAAAAAAGTTAATGAAGTATAATGGATTTATAAATAAACTATTTTTGACATTATTTTAATAGAGAAACAAAACTATAGTGGTAATAATTTTTGAATTTAATTATAATGTAAATTCTAATTGTTCATATATTTTTAATGTGGATTTTATCCTTAGGGGACAATTTAATTTAAATGGATAAGATAGGTTCAAATTTTAGGGTCACATGTAATGTTACTCTTATGTCAAAAATATATGTGGCCAATATAATGGTCATTATAAGAGTGGCATTATAGTCCAATACTATTAATGCAATATGGATATAAAAGTCTGTAATTGGGTTTTATTTAAGATGGAAATAACTAAGTACATAAATACTAATTACATTATTGAGGTATAACTAAATACTTAGGAAAGGGGTTGGTTTATTTAATGTTTGAAAACGTCTTAACATTTGAAATATCATTGATATAATTAATTAAGAGTAACAAACCTATTTTAAATAATTAAACCTAATTAAGTGTTGACACTCAATTGAAAACTTTATCGAGTAACCATGGCGAGGGATATTGACAATGGTCATGATTCCCCTTGACTTCAATCGGTATTTCCTTGGTTAACATTAGGAATTTTTTAATGCCTAAAAAGATATAAATCATGTATAACTTAGTAAACACTTGGCTTAATTTTATTACAACCTGAGTTAATTTTACATGTAAAAAAAATTTAGTGTTTTTCTTGGTTGAAATTTTGGGCATGAAAATTAATGATAACAATATAGATTACATCAACCTCACATTCTTACAATCTCCCCTTAGTCATTGATGCCAACATTTCATCAATAATAAAGAACATATACAAACTTCAATCTTTCTCCTAGTTTCTCCCCCTTTAACAACAATGACGAAGGGCCTAGCAAGCTCACCCTTGCTGAGAAATTTTTCTCCCCCTACAGGGAAGCCACTAAGAACTTATCTACAAAAAAAATAGAAATTCAAATCACTAGACCAATGCACATACTGGTACATCTAGTGATCACTACCTAGGAAGAGGAAAATCGCCTAGTTTCCGCTTGAGATACTCAAAAGTATCCTTGCACAAAGGTTTGGTAAATATGTCTACTATATGTTCCTTTGTGGGCACATACTAAATATTAACCGCACCTTCCTCAACCTTCTCTCTGATAAAGTGATATCTAATGTGAATATGTTTTGTATGACAATGCATTACCAGATTCTTTGATATACTAATAGCATTGGTATTATCATACATGGTAGAAATTGGTTCATCAAAACATACCCCTACATCCTAAAATGTATACTACATCCATAATACCTGTGTTTAAAATGAGGATGCTATAATATATTATGATTCAACAATAAATAGCATTATAGAATCTTACTTCCTACTCGACCAAGCAACTAATCAGGATCCAACAAAGAATACTCTGCCACTAGTAATCCTTTTTTTATCCAAGCAACCTACCCAATCTGCATCTATATATGTTGTGAGTGAAGAATATAACTGTCCTGGATATCATTATCCCATATATTCTATTCCTTTTAAGTATTTGAAATAATCTTTATTGTCATAACATGTGACTCTTTTGGTTCTTGCAAAAATCTGACTTCCAAACATACTGCATAGATGATATCTGGTGTGGTAGTAGTCAGGTACAATAATCCTCTAATCATTAATATATATTTAGTTGCATCCTCTTTCAGTGAATCATCCTCCTTAGTAAACTTATATTTGGTAACAATGAGAGTACATATAGGTTTTCAATTTTCTAATCCAAACTTCTTTAGTAAATCTTTGACATACTTGGATTGAGAAATAAAAATGCCTTTTTCTGACTTATTTACAATCGAAGAAAGAAATTTAATTCACCAATCATGGATATTTAAAATTAATTTTGCATTTCTTTAAAAAACTTATTGTATAGATCATCTTTGCCTTCAAAGATGATAGCATGAACATGCACAACAAAAATAAAAAATTTCTCTAAAATTATCTTGAAGTATATATTATTGTCTTCCCAACCTTTCTTGGATCCTTGATTGATTTGATATTTTCCAATTTTCCATATCAGGTCCTAGGTGTCGTCTGCAATCCATATAGTCCCTTTTTTAACCTATAAACTACATCAGGATCTGATTCTGATATGAAACCTTCTGGTTGCTCAATGTACAATTCTTCCTTCAGTTCTTCACTTTGGAATACATAATTAACATCAATATAATAAAAGTTGAATCTTTTGAATGATTTAAATATCTAGAACATCCTAATAGCTCACATCCATGAAATAGGGGCATAAGTTTCTTGAATGTCAATTCCTTGATTTTTTTAATAACCCTTATATTCTAGTATCACCTTGTTTCACATAACCTTTCCATTCTGATCTAGCTTATTTTGGTAAACCCCTTTTGTACCAGTAATATTGTTTTCTTTTGTTTTAGGCACCAATTCCTAGGTCTATTTTTTCTCTATCTGAATGAGTTCTTCCTTCATTTCATTAATCCAACTCTGATCACTACAAGCTTCTATTACAAATTTAGACTCAATCTCCTACAGTAAACATAATAAAGCATGATCTTGAAATGCTTTAGTTTTGGTAACAACTCCTATTTTATTATCTCCAATTATCTTATTCTCTATATGATTCTTCTGTACATACCTTAGTTTCTTAGTTTTAGATGTTGGTTCTGGTGGAGTATCTTCTTCTGATTTGTTTTCCTCTTTTATTTTGTCCTTTTATCAGATTCATACTCAATGTTTCACTTAGGTACCTTCTAAAATTCTTCATCAACCTTCACATTCACACTCTCCACAATTTTGTTCAGTCCGTTATTGTAGCACCAATACGCTTTGCATCTTGTAGAATAACCCATAAATAACCCTTCATCCACTCTACTATCAAATTTCATAATATTGTCCCCGTCTTTCCAAATGCAACAGTTGCTACCAAATATTTTGAAGTACTTAATTATATGTTCTCTTCCATGCCATAAACCACATGATGTCTTCCCAAATTTATTTTGGTACATAAATCTAATAAGCGTATACACTTTGTAATGTACTACTTCTCTCCAATAAATTTTTGGTAGACTTCCCTTCTTCAACATAGTTCTTGTTGCTTCTTGAATTGTCTGATTCATTATTTTCACAACAACATTCTGCAAAAGTTTCCTTGTTTGTTAAAACCATCTCTTAATACCATGCTTTTCACAAAAGTTTCAAAATCATAAGATGTAAACTCTACTCCTTTGTCATATCTTAAATATTTAATCTTTCTACCACGCTCATTTTCAACTCTAGCCTTAATATATTGAACTTCTCAAATGCCTTAGATTTGTCTCTAAGAAAAGAAATCCATGTCTTCCTTGAATATTCATCAATAAAATGTATAAAGTATTGTTCACCTTGAAAAATCCTTGTTCTACTAGGACCACAAAGATTGATGTACATAATCTCTAGTTTACTTGTTGATGAATAGTATTTTGTCTTAAATGAATCTCTTCTCTAGTTCTCTTCTTAACAACCCTTGTAGATAATGTTTTATAGTTTACACAGTCTTGATAGATCTCTCACTGCACAATATGAGCTTATTATCACCAAGATATCAAAGTTTATATGTCAATCCTTTGATGCCAAAGAAAACTGTCATCGATCTAAGATAGTAAACAACATCATTTTGATGCTCCTTCCAGCTACTACATGTTTCTTCGTATTCTTTTCCTGATTGAAATTAGATCTCATGATCTTGTCCTCATTCCACAACTTTCATTTTTAAAATATCATCTTATCCATTTTCACACATCTATCCAACACTCAACAAATTGTGATACACAACCTTCACATAATAAACATGATTAGTGTTATTATTTTCACCAAAAGTGACAATAATTTAATTTTATCTCTAGTCATATAATGACAACAACTACTATCAATAAACCATTCATTTTTCTTTATTATAACATACAAAGTAGTTTCAACACCATTATGAATTTCAGCACAGATGTTAGTAATATAAATTTTTGATTTCTCATCCTCTTCAACATAAAACAAACAATTTTTTTTCTCTAACTCATCATCTGAAATATTGGCATCTTCATTCACATAGTAAGCCTTCATATTAAACTTCTTAAACTTTTGTCTATGACATTTCTCCGGATGTCTAGTTTCCAAATGAATAATTTTATCATATCTGAAACATTTTAGAGGTAAAATACCTTAATACTTGATGGTACCTTTCTTCAACCTCCTCACAAATTTTTCTTCAAATTATTCTCGATCATCACCATCAGGATCATCATCTGATTTTGTTGCCTTGAATGTGATTTCAAATATCCTCTTATCCCTTTAAAACTTTCTTAACTCAAATGTTGTTAATGTACCAAATAAATTTTCTTTGGTAAACTTCTTTACATTATACACCTCTTTAATTATCAAGATCATATCATTGTATCTATCAGGTAATGTCATCAAGATCTTCTTCATAAAATCTTCATTAGTAATAGTGCCTCCTTGGATCTTAAGGTCATTTACTGCATTCTCAACCCTCTAAAAATAGCTTTTGATATCTTCACCATCTTCCATTTCCAGGTTCTCATATTGTTTCATAGATGTCAGTTTCTTACATAACTTAACTCTATCATTTACCACATAGATCTCTTTCAAATTTCCCAAACTTCATAAGCAGTTTTCAAAGAAATAACCTTTGTTAATTTATTCCTTGATAATGCACTAGTAATAGCATACCTTTCCTTCTCATTTTTCTAGTATGCCTCAATTTACTCTTGACTGGTAAGCCCATTCTCAAAAATACATACTTTGTCTGTATATGCTTCTAGTTCTTGTAATCAACCGATCCCTAGTATTCTTTCATCTAATATTTACATGAACTATAATCTAATCTATTAAACAAAGGCATAGTCAATTTGTGCACCATAAGATCTACCTCAAGTGGTTAAGCTCTTCATCGAGGAACCAAGCTCTGATACCAATTGTTGAACAAAAAAAATAACTAGAAGTGGGCGGTGAATAAATTATTCCCAAAAAACTTATAAAACTCTTTTTCTGTTGGTCAACTCACAAACAACAATATTAACAACTCTCAATTGATCGGTTAAGCACATTAAACATCCACATAAATGTAAGCATTAAGAACATAGAAACACCAACACGGAGAATGCCAAGAATTTATGTTGAAACCCATATCAGGAAAAAAAATGGAGAATCTAATTATCATGAAATCTAAAAAAACCTATAAAGGTGACACAAGCATGGTGATTTTTATAAAGGCTCACTACGAGATGTGCTCACTTTTGGTAAAATAAGGCTCACTAGCAGTACACAGAGGCTCACTATTATTATACTAAGACTCACTGCCAATACACTAAGGCTCACTACCAATACAATAATCCTCACAACAAAAAAATGAAAAGAGATAGAATCCACCACTGAGATCAACTTATTGCTACACATGAACATGATGTTAGTAATAACTGAGAGGGGGGGGGGGGAATCAGTAGCCTCAAAAATTTATCCTTCAAACATTAACCACCAATCAAATAAACCTCAGATTATTAAGTCCCTACAAGACGTATGCCATGAAATACTTATAATGATTATCTGTCTGTCGGTTTTCCTTATTTGTCCTTATTATCCTTGATTATCGATAAGCAGTATAACTATTTACCAAAACTTAGTAAATAAGCAGAGTATATCGATCAACCCAATGTTAACTATGTAAGATACAAAACAATAAAGAAATGAATCATACACACATAACACATGAATTTTTAACGTGGAAACCTTGTTAAGGGAAAAACCACAAGGACCGGTACCCCAAATTTTCACTCTTCTAAAGTGAGCCCCATTAGGGGCCAACCCTATTAAAGTTTACAAACAAACTGTTATGTGCGACCTTGTTAGAGGATTTTATACATAGAGGTTGTCACTTAGTATCGTTCATATATTGCTACCATTCTTGAATCAGCCTCCTTCTTAGACTGTTAATAGGTATCGGGAAAATCCAATGCTACTTTCATGAATCAATATTTTTGGCACTCCTTGGGATGTACCTCAATATATAGAAGACTGTTAAGTCCTACTCTGTTAAGAGACTTGATGCTTCAATGGTTAAACTGAAAAACTATGACGTATTTCTAATACAACTTTGAATTACAGATTTTCAGATCTATTTAAGTACATAACCTCTCTGATCAATGTATCAATTTAATTCTCTATGCTCCACACTTTTGGCTATGTGATGTTGTGCTTCACTGTTCGTCGGTGTCTACGGAATTCTTTAGCTCTCCTTCAGCTTGATTGATCAGGACTATATGAAGTAATTCTTCATTAGTTTCTCTTCAACATCCTCTTTCTATTCACTCCCCTTAATCCCCTTTTCATGTGATACAAAAATGAATTAAGCTGGTCTCTTATATAGACATGAAATTCATTGTTTCTTGATTCTTGATTCTTGATTCTTGGCATGAAAAACAATCCAACCAATTTGATTTAAAGCATAACTCCTAATTTATCTTGTAGTTATCTTCTTGCCAACTATACAAATCTTCTTTAAATCAATTACTAAACTCTGGTTGAGTAAAACAAAGAAAACAACCAGTTAAGTCTATCTTTAGCTCTTTCTAGCTAGATATTTTGTGATTTTCTGAACTCTCTCTTCCGTCGATTAACTCTTTAGTTAGTTGTTGGTGATAACTAACAGTTCCATTTTCGTGACTCTAGTTAGCTTCGGGATCTCCATCCGTCGGGCATCATTGGAATTTTACTCATCGGGAAACTCTATTTTTAGCTCGTCAGACATCCTGTGGTTTTGCTTCATCGGGCAACACTGTCTTTTGCTCATCGGGTATTACTGTGACTTTTCTTCTTTTCCTTTACTAATGGTGTGCACTCCATTGGTGTTATCTATTACTTAGTGAATACTTGACTTTTATGCATTGTTGAAAGCATAACCTTTGTTCCACTGATTCTCTAAAATCTTTGGCATTATGTACATGACCGTATAGATGATATCAAGTTGACATCAATGAAAATACAAACCAATAATTTTTGTAATGCCTTGCATTATCTTCAACGTAAGATTATCAAACATTCAATCAGTTACATGTCATCAATCTCTCCCTTTGGCATTGGTGGTAACATACTATATTATCATACTATACTATTTCTAATACATTATTAAATACAACAGTTGAGATTCATCAAACTATTAATCTTTTGTTTGATAATCGATAAATGTCTGATCTCTGGTAAGCTTTGTTTTAGCTTAGATTTGATTCATGTATCTCTTTGTCTTCTGATGTGTTGAGTCCTCTTCTTGTGTCAATTTCTCTCCTTTGACTGTTCTCTCTTTTGTGATGTCTTTTTCTCTTTTCAGCAACTCTCCCTTTGTGTAATCATTTATATAACTTTCTATCCTTTTGGATATAATCTCTCCCTATTGGAGTAATTTGATAATGGATAATATTTCTCCCTTTTTTAGAAGAATGTGATAATATGGATAGTCTTTCTCCCTTTGACAACAATGCCAAATAAATATTTCACAGATATCTGATATTCATATCAAACAATATTTTCTCTCCATCCATAATATATTCCTTGAATTTCCCTTATCCATCAGAAATACAATAATATGCTCTGGTGCTCGGTTATGATATATACCTATTTGTATATAGATGTATCTTTGAAGTTCATCTCTTTTCTTGCATCAACATGAATGATATTCTGATAATATATAGGCTGATGCAGCCTTCAGTCATATTACTGACTGGTAGACAAGGGTTTGACCCCTAGTCTCTTTCTCAAGTACTCAAATGTATCCTTGGGTAGTGGCTTGGTGAAGATATCAACTAATTGTTCTTTTGATTGCACATACTCAAGTATCACCTCTTTTTCTTGAATTTGTTCTCTCAAATAATGATACTTGATGGCAATGTGTTTAGTCTTGGCATGCATGACTAGATTCTTGGAAATGTTTATTGCACTGGTGTTATCATAATAGATAATTACTAGTTTTGAGATCTTCATATGCATACCTTCCAGCAACTATTTGATCCATGCAATGTTTGAGAAGTTTGTAGCAGCAACAATATGCTCTGCTTCTGCAGTAGACTGAGAGCTGCATCCTTGCTTCTTGCTAATCCATGTGACAAGTCTTCACCCATAAGGAATGCTCCTCCAATTGTGATCTTTCAGTCATCAAGATTTCCAGCCCAATCAGCGTTGGTAAAAACCATAAGTTCAAATTTGCCTTCTCTTCTATACCATAAGCCAAATTCCTTAGTGTTCTTCAGATATCTTATAATTCTTTTCATAGCAGTCATATGTGATTCCCTGGGGTTAGTAGAAAATCTAGCAACAATTCCTACTACATGTGCAATATCTGGTCTAGTGTGTACAACATACACGAGTTTTCCAATCATTGATCTGTACAAAGTCTGATTTACCTCTATTTTCTTGTCCTCCTTTGTTAACTTACATCCAGTAGCCTTTGGTGTTCTGACTGGTTTGGAATCTTCCATCTTGAATATTTTCAGGACCTCTTTGATGTATTTGGACTGTGCAATGAAAATACCTTCACTTTGTTGAACGATCTGTAGACCAAGAAAGAACTTGATCTCTCCAAACATAGACATCTCAAACTCTTTGTTCATCTCATTAGAAAATATTTTGCATATCATATCATTTCCTCCAAATAAGATGTCATCAAGAAATATTTCAGCAATCAAAGTGTTAGCATCAGTATCTTCCTTCAAATAAAGAGTATTGTTTTCACTAGTCCTTACAAATCCAATGCTTATAAGATAGGAATGAAGTCATTCATACTAGGCTCTAGGAGCTTGTTTCAATCCATACAAGGCTTTGTGAAGTCTACATACCATGTTTCTCTTGTCTGGATCGACAAACCCTTCCGGTTGCTCAATGTATACCTCTTCTTCAAGTATTTCATTTAGGAATGCTAACTTGACATCCATTTGATATACTTTGAATCTTTTGAATGTAGCATAGGTGAGTAGTATTCTTACTCCTTCTATCCTAGCAACTGGTGCAAAGGTATATCCATATTCTATACCTTCTTCTTGTGCATACCCCTTGCATACTAGTCTTGCTTTGTTCCTAGTGACTTCTCCATTCTTGTTTAGCTTATTCTTGAATATCCATTTTGTACCAATGACATTCTTGTCATCTATTCTTGGCACAAGTGACCATGTCTTGTTCTTCTCAATCTTTTCAAACTCATCATTCATATCACTTATCCATTCCTCACTATCTAGTGTAGCATTGACAAATTTTGGCTCAAACTCACAAATTAATCAATTTGAGGTTAAAGACTTACTTCTTGTTCTTATACCGGCTTTCTTATCTCCTATGATCTAGATCTCTGAATGGTTCCTTCTTACATATCTTGCAAGTACAGGTATAGCTCTTTGTGTATTAGCTTGATCATTATTTTGATCTTCATTTTGTTCTTCATCACCTTGCACATTATTCTGATTATTATCTTGACCGTCGATAACAACAGTCTGACCATCGGTTGCAACATTCTATTGTTCTAGAATTAAGCACTGTTTCTCGGGTAGAGTGTTGAATCCTTCATAGTATACAAAATTATTGTATTCCTCTGGTTCTTTTGTGCTTTCTAGCTCATTCTTTTCTGTAAATTCATCTATCTTTACATTTTCACTTTCAACAATTTTGTTAGAAGCCTTGATGAGACATTTATAATATTTTCTCTTGGTGGAATTGTAATACCCTCTCCTATGGTGATACTTGGACTTTCTGATTTGGACATTCTATATGATGGTTAGAACTATACATTTACATTTATGTTTTGTGGATAATGATATTTTTATCAGATGATTGATAGGCTCATTTATGGTTATCATTTATATGTTTATGAGATTAGAAAACCATCTATATTTATATGTTTTATGGATCTAACACATGGATTTGAATCTAACCCTTATCATGATGTTTTATGTTTCATGAATATGTGTCTGATGTATTTTCATGACTCAAGATGAATTCTTAGTTACTCACTTAGTGAGGTCCACATGATGTATCGATCCTAGTAATCTACTTGCATATATATAATTTGTATGTATATCCATATGTATCCATGTATCTCTTATTGGTGATGCAGGAGTGTAGGTACCGGGTATCATCTCCACCTGGCTTCACAGGTCTGAGCGATCCCTCAAAATCCTCGATCGTTGTTGTTGTTATGGAGATATCACCAGGTTCCACAGGAAGGAACTCTACCTTTGATCCTTTTACCTTTAGGTGGGGAGTTCTTGAGTCAGTCCTTTGTGTGGATGATGTATTTCTGTGTCCTCTCAGTTTGTTGGTTTTGTGGATCTTGTAGTTGGTTTCTTGTCTTTTTTATTATTTGAGGATGAGGTTTCGAGTATGGTAGCTCTAATTGTCTTCATGGTATGTTCAATTTTGTTAGTAGATTATTGATGTGAATTATTGTATGATTTAGTAATTTATCTTTATTAGTAGATACTTATGTACTAGCGTATCTTGTTAGGAACGAGTTAGTATGTGATTAAATCATGTGATTTTAATATCAATAATAATAAAGAATTCTATGATATTACTTTATAATATTCATAATAATAAAATGCCTATGGCAATAATAATAATAAATGTTTTAATAATAGTGGTATATATCACTATTGTGTTTTGTAAAGAATATGGATTAGTGTATGAATAGATAATATGTTTTATAATAATAATCTCCATAATATTTAATATTTGTAATATTATTAATAATGTGTCTTACTTATGGTAAATGTACCATAAGCATATGGGTGCACACATATGCCTATGAATACATATATAATTATATATTATTATATCATAAACTAATTATGTGAAGACATAGCACCAAACCCTTAGGAAAGAATTGTAGAAAATAATAGACTCAAGTGGTGGCTCCAAGGCCTAGCCATGATCTCCATCAGAAACTCCCTAATCATAGTCACCTCAAAGAAAAGGACCGTGAAGCAAGAGTTTAGCACCCAACACGCCCGTCAAGAAGAGAACACCAATACCCACCATAAGCCCACGCCAAAACAATGAACACCACACTGAACTAGCAATATATCACATAATACTAAGAGCTAGAGGAAACAATGGCCCAAAGGAAGCCTCCACCCAGAAAGCTGACATAAATTACACCTTCCCCAGCCACTCTAAAATACACCTCTAAAGGCCATAGGACAAAAGAAGAAAACCCCAAATACAACCTCCTTTTCTGACCATGAAAAATGGGTGGTCCCACAATAGTGTGTCCCACTTTTTGGCCAACTTTGACATAGAGATCAACATTCTGAAAAAAAACTTCACTTTGGAACACCTGTTGTCGCAAAACTATTAGGAATTTGAAGATGATGTAAACTAGAGTCTTTTAGAATTTTCTTTAGAATTTAATTTCATTTTTCCTTCTCCTTTGAAAAGTGGTTTGTGTGAAAAAACTATGTTTTTTATGGAGTGACTATCACTTGGATTAGCCTAACATTTTATAAAAATATGATAATGATGTAATTATTCTGAGGTTATATCTTTTACTTCAATATCTAAAGGATGCAATTGGTTTCATTGATTTTGGGTCAATATTTCATAGTTGATTATGTCTAAAGTGACAGTAACTGCAATATAGACATAAGGTCACTTGGATCGCTCTAACTTGATCTGTATATATCGAAATTCATTTTTTACTTTTTCTATAGAAAGGTAACACAAATACTCTTTTCCTCCATATTTTTCACAATTTTTTTTTTTGTAATTTACTATTTTTCCCGAAACCTTGAAGAGACAAGTTGTTGAATGACCAAACAACCTATGTTTAGTTAAAAGTTATATTTGAAAGTGACAATTAACTCATATGTATTAAAATTATATTCATTAGAAGGCTTGCTTTGAATAGAATCATTTGAAATCATGTCTTTTAGAAAACCATCTTGTTTGGTCCTTGTCCTAGGCCTTGAAAGACCTTTTTTTTGGAGTTCTCTTTTTTCTAAGGGAAAAATTTTAATTTAGGGGTCTTCGAATGAAGAGTCCCTTCGCGCGAAGGCATCTAAGGGGCTTTGTGCAAAGGGTCTTCGCTCAAAGACCCTCATGTGAAAAGTCCGCTGAGAAACACCCCCCTGAAATTTTACCCAACCTACTTTGTGCGAACTAGATTGGCTAGTTATGATTTTTTTAAAAAAATTTATAAATATATAAAAGTAAATCTTTTTCTTTCCATTTTTCACTGAATTTCAATAAGTTAATTCACTTTTTCTATTATTGATCAATTTTTACAAAGGCATTTTTTGGAGGAGGATTGTTATTTCTATTTTTTTCAAAGGCATACTTTTGGAGAGGAGAAATATTAGATCAAAGTATTTTTTTGAAGAAGAGAATTTTTATTGCCGATATTTTGCAAGACATTTTTTGGAGAGAAGAAATGGGAACAAGAAGGGAACACAAAGTAAATAAGCTAGAAAATGGTCACCTGGTACTGAACAAAGAAATCATGAAGTTGCAATGGCATATTATCATAAAACTAAAGAAGGTGAAGGACAAGATGAAGTAGGGGGGTCAAGTCAAGTCAAGGAATTGCACATTGCGGAAGGGTCGGGATCACTCCCTACGGAAGCTCAAGCAATTAATGTTGGAGAAGGGTCAGGATCATGTGCTCCTACTAGTATGCATTAACTTACAAATTTATCTCAAAAGGTAAAGATAAATATTAATTATAGAAACTTAGATAATTTACTTACAATGAATCTGGAGAATTTGAGATCACTTTCTAATGTTCAACCCTTAAGTCTTGCTAAGAAGAGGTCAATGAATATCATAACAAGAGAAATATTGGCTAAACTAGATAATTTTGAAACACTTGAACAAGCCTAATTGCTTTCAATTGTACTTATAAACAAAAATTTGGAAGGGGCATTAAAATTATTGGGTATAGACACAATATTAAAGAAAAGAAAAGTTGTTGACATGCAAACTTATATGATTGAAAATCTTAGGAAAGGTTTAAAAAGGGTAGGGAAGTGATCTTGAACTAAAGATAAGACAATTACAATAAAATTTATGTTGACATTACTAGGTATTACTAGGTCCTATTAGGTCAAGTAAGTGGTCTTATTAGGTCTTAAGGGTCCTACAATGTACTAATTGGTTTTAGTATGTCATATTAGTCCTATTAGGTCTTAAGTACAATCTTATTAGGTCTTAAGGGGTCCTATTAGGTCTTAAGTGGTCCTATTCTAGGTCTTAAGGATCCTAAGGGTTCTTAAAGAGATTTATGTCACAATAGGGGTCTTAAAGGAACCTAGGGTATAATAATAGTCCTAAAGGGTCCTCGGATGTACTAATTGGTATTAATAGGTCCTATTAGGTCAAGTAAGTGGTCTTATTAGGTCTCAAGGGTCATAGGATGTACTAATTGGTTTTAATAGGTCATATTAGTCCTAGTAGGTCTTAAGTCCAGTATTACTAAGTCTTAAGGGGTCCTATTAGGTCTTAAGTGGTCCTATTCTAGGTCTTAAGGATCCTAAGGATTATTAAAGAGTTTTGTGTCATAATAGGTGTCCTAAAGGAACCTAGGGTGTACTAATAGTCCTAAAGGGTCGTTGGATGTACTAATTGGTATTAATAGGTCTTATTAGGTCAAGTAAGTGGTCTTATTAGGTCTTAAGGGTCCTAGGATGTACTAATTAGTTTTAATAGGTCATATTTTTCCTATTAGGTCTTAAGTATCATCTTATTAAGTCTTAAGGGGTCCTATTAGGTCCTAAGTGGTCATATCCTAGGTCTTAAGGATCCTAAGGGTTCTTAAAGAATTTTATGTCACAATAGGGGTCCTAAAGGAACCTACGTTGTACTAATAGTCCTAAAGAGTCATTGGATGTCACAATAGGGGTCCTAAAGGGTCCTAAGGTGTACTACTTAGGTCCTCTAAGTGTCTTAAAGGGTACTAGGATGTACTAAGACTCAGTCGTCCTATGATAATATTTTAACATCTAACTCTTCATGAATAAAATTTATACATGTAACTCTAAAACATATGTAAATAATTGAGAGAGAGAGAGAGCTAACTTTAAAAGCCTTTTAAAATGTGTGTGTGTGTGTGTGTGTGTAAGATCTTAATGTTTTCTAACATTTTTTAACATTTCCACTAGGGTTTCTACTGTATTGTAAATATTTTCGAACATTTTTCAACATTCTACTATGGTTTTCTATCATTTTCTAATATTTACTAGCATGCTAATTTACAAATTTATAACATTTGCTAACATTCTACTACGGTTTTCAAATATTTTCTAATGTATACTAGAAGTTACAATTTTCTAAGATTTTCTAATGTATACTAAGTTACAAATTTCTAACATTTGCTAACATTTATACTACATTTTTATTTATTTATGTTTTCTAAAATTTCTAACATTCTACTATGATTTTCTAACAGTACTACTATAATTTTCTAACCTATTCTAACATTCTACTATGATTTTCTAACACACTACTATAATTTTCTAACATATTCTAAAATTTAACTACGATTTTCTAACATTTCTACAAACTAAAAATTATTTAAAACAAGTAACTAACTAAAATAAATATATATAATTTACATTAAAAAATGAGAAAAATGTGTGTACCTGATACAACTAACCATCAGAAGAGGTCAAAAAATCTCTGGAGGTGCTGATGTCATAGTAGACATCACTGGTTCTCTCTAAGCCCCAGGTCCACACAATCTCCAACAGTCAATGGTGAAAATGAAATGGGTGGTAAGAAATTTGACTTACCATTATGTGTAGTTGCAATCATAATGTTTAAGTTGAAGTTGTTTAAAAATAAAATAATTTTCATGTCTTTAGCTATTATATGTTATCCTCTTGGGTTGTCTGGGCATTACATATTAACTCATTATTTTGCATCATTAATCTTAAATTACATATACGAATAATTTTTTTCTTTTAAGATAATGTTTGTAGACAAAACGTATTTCTATGCTTGATAATGTTACTAAGGACGTACATTCTTAAATTCTTTTGACATCTCTACAAGTCTCTTGCACTTTCATTTTTAATTTAGGCATGCTTGTTATTAAAATATGAAAAATGGGAAAAGTTTTAAATATATAATTAGACAATTTAAGAATAACATTTAATTTCAAAAAAATATTTTATTGATATACAATTAACTAATATTTGCATCCAAGTTGATTTTGTTTTTCTTTCTGATGTAATATTGTAATTTTATTTTCTATTAATATGAAACCTTTTAATGACTTTATATATATA
>MU223844.1:2006077-2029608 GCA_018584345.1 Thuja plicata
TATATATATGAAAACTCAATACCTTAAAGTCTACATTTGTATTTGTACAATGTATAGGAGTAACTACAAATAATGAGTTAGAGAATGTACTTTACAATGTAAATCAATAATATGTCTAGTTATAAAAAAAATTCAAATGGAAACTTTTGTAGTATGCTAGCATTCCCCTAATTATAACAGTGTTCCTAAAAATGTACCCCTCAAACAAAAGATTCACCTTTCCAAG
The DNA here is from genome assembly GCA_018584345.1 of Thuja plicata. Taxonomy (NCBI): domain Eukaryota; kingdom Viridiplantae; phylum Streptophyta; class Pinopsida; order Cupressales; family Cupressaceae; genus Thuja; species Thuja plicata. The sequence goes on from MU223844.1 coordinate 2,006,304, forward strand.
AGACCCTCCTTAACGCTTACATCACAAAACTCATTGATATCATAAAATAATTACATGTTTTTAGGAAGATCTTTCTTTGAATAAAGATATCCTATATCAAGTGGGACTCAAATAAGATTCATGATGACCCTCAAAAGAGTGTAGATTTGAGTTGAATTATCAAGTTATGAATCCCAAATTTTGGAATCACTGATTCTCAAATTATTCAACAATAATTGATATTTAGCTACAAAAGAGATCCATAAAATTATTTGATAACCCTTGGAAGGGTACCATAAAATCATAAGTTCAATGGACAAAAGTCCATATGGGTATCAACACCAAATCACGTTCCTTTGTGTAAGAAAAAATAAATATACATGTATTCTTTATAAATGTTAGTACTAAAGGTGAAATCTAAAGGGAAGTAAGAAAATAAAATCCAAAATTCCTTTCATGCAAAGAACCATATCAATGCAAGAAGATATCTCGAGATGATGGAACCTCCTTCATCTTATGATGCCACTAGTCTTTAGTCATGAAGACTCAAAGTATGTAACCATTCTCAAAAAAAGTGTCATCATCATCTCATGGATTTTAATTTTTAACACAAGCTTGGTTATCTTAGTTAGTTTGACAGTTGATTTTTCCTTTGATATCACTAGTTTAATTTCAAAAAGCCCAAGTTGTGTGGTCTTTTTTATTACAATAAGAATAATGGATTCTCATGATCTTTTATTATTACTTTATAAATATAGTTCTTTCTCCTAGAATCATATTCTAAATCCCATTTTGTTCTCTTTTCTTTTCCTAGAAGTGCTAAAATTATATATTCAAAGGTTTATGAAGTTATTTAACCAATTGTTAAAATTAATATTTTTGTTTTTTGAAGGAAAATTTTGTAGCAAATAACTTTAGCATATTATCATCTTATGGAACCTTAACTTCTACTAGATGTCTAATGATAGACCTCAAATTTATGATTGATATTTTAAAGATAACTTTGTATTGACTAGTTTTTCTCCAAATAGTTTATTCAATTTATCCAAAATTTACTCTGATTATTTACTTTTTAAAACCAAAATGGACAAGCCACCATAATTATATTATATAAACTGATTCAAGGACTCGTCCATGGAAGAATCAGGAAGAAACCCCGGAGTCATTGCCATATACAAATACAAAGATGGAGCCCGAAGGCTATGATTTCCAGCTAGAGAATCATATAAAATCCTAAAAGGTAAGGATTGGTCAAAATGATTTTCCACATGAAAATCAGAAAACCCCTAAGAAGAATAGTGTTCAGCTTAGATACAAAGCAGGGGAATCGAAAACAAGGGATACTTCACAAAAACACCGATACCCCTGCAAGTCCAACCTGATTCTCCTCCATGTCCGTGGTAAACGACACATGTCTAAACATGTGAGGAACGCGATCACATCCAACAGGGGAATCGAAAACAAGGGATACTACAACACCGATACCTCTACAAATCCAACCCGATTCTTCTCCATGGCCGTGTTAAACGACACATATTTAGACATGTCAGGAGCACGATCTCACCCAGCAGGGAGATCTGCCACCCATCCATCAATCTATTTGAATGAGGCAGAGGAACCAGCTGTGGGTAATGGTGTCATATGAGGTGGCATAGTGTGCGGCAGATAAGGAGGAGATTGGTTCTGCAGCATTTGACAAATCCAGCAATGCGTTGGTAAATTAACAAGAGTTATCATCGATTTTTCTGAGCACCCACAATCAATATCAGAATTAATCCAAATTTTAATGAACCCCAAAGTCCTAAGCCTGAAAACAGAGCATATGAATATACAGGGTGCAAACAGATTCCTTGTTTTGACTGTGATGGTTATCAGCAGCGCGATAGACCATCAATTTCATTCAGAATTTTATTTATCATGGGGAGCGAGTGTAAGGTTTATGATTCTATTTTTTCAATTGGCACATTTCATATGGTTTCCCCTGCTGCTGACAGTCTATTTCCAAATTTGGGAGTGCACCGTACACTGCACAGTCTCATAAAAGATTAAGGGCCGCCACCCAAATCAATACCACACTTTCTTTTTAGACTGGATCAAGCACGAAAGATTACCATCTGCTGGCATGGTATTGTTGCTTCTACCGGATACATTAACTGTCAATATTCTGAAGCTTCCAACGAATGCATTAGCTAGAATCTATCTGGACGCGCCTGCCAAGATCAAACATTTAAGCTGAGGTGGGTGAGGTGGGCACAATGTTATTAACATCCTGCAAAAAGATTCTGTGGAGATCCCTGTTGGATTTTATGAAAATGTCCGGTTTAAAATCCTCAATGTCTATCCCATCACAGCCTATGTTAGCCAGAAAATCTGCAATAAGGTTCCCCTCACGAAGGGTATGGGAGATATGTGCAATTTCGAATGAGTCAAGAAGGGAGCAAATTTGTTGCAGTAGAAAGGAGAGCTGCCAATTATGAGATGCCCATTTGATATAAGCGTTAATGATTACCATGGAATCACCTTCGATATGAATTGACTGATACCCACCTTTTTTGGCTAAAATTAAGCCTTCAAATAGAGCAAGGGCCTCCGCCATGTTGTTAGTTCCAAGGGGAATTGGAGATACTTTAATTGCCAAGGCTGCCCCCTCGAAATCTCTAATACAGATACCAATCCCTGATTGCCCCGGATTGCCACGGGATGCACCATCGAAGTTAATTTTAACTGAGTCACAAGTGGGAGGAATCCATTTAATTGTTTTTATGATATTTGGGGTTGAAGATTGATTGTGATGAAGCCAATCGAAAGGGATGTGAATTCCTTTCCATTCTCTAATAACCAAGCTGTCCCAGCTAGAAAGAATTGGATTACATTTGACTCTATTATGGCTTACGTTCACCACTTCTGAAATGGACTGTTCAATACCATCATTAACCAAGTTGATTGGTGAAGAAATCTTACAAAGGATTCTCTTGTTGCGTTCCCACCAGATCGCCCAAACTACTATTGCCAGAATACATTTCCATAGACCAGCAAAGAGTGAAGAAAGATATAATACTGGCCAAGCTTCGAAAAGATCCCAAAGTGTGTTTGGGAGAGGGGATGGGTATTGAAGCTTGTGGAGAACAAACATCCAGCATTTTTGAGCAAATATGCAGTTCAAGAATAGGTGATCAACATCTTCTACCTGTAAGTCACATAGGAAGCAGTTGAAAGGTTGAGCAATGTTGAGTGAAACAAGCCTGTCATTGGTGAGAACTCTCTCTTTCAACGCTACCCAGGCAAAACAGCCAGCTTTGGGGAGGGTTACTGAGTTCCAACAAAAGGAGAAAGCACGACTTTGAGTGATGAGTGGAGCCTATTGTTGAATGATTCTGTAGCCATCTTTGATACTGGAATCCAAAGTAATTTATCTTCCCTTCCTGATAAAAAGACCATTCTTTTTTATAATATTCCTCTAAACCTAACTCTATCTATATGATTATTAATACAAATCTATATGATTTAATTCAGATTCAGAAAAAGATAGATCGATAATAGCCTTCACTTTGTCATCTCTACTACTCCAATCGAATCACATGTTTGCATTTGTAGGTTTTTTCTCCATTCCACAACCTTTCACCATAAGTTTTCATTCATTAGTTACATTTTAATTTTTATTCTCTTAGTATGGGAATTGAATCTTAATTGTTTTTATAATAGAATCTTAATAAAAAAAATTAAAAAATAAATACAATCTTTATCACTTCAGTGCTTCTTATGAACAAACTACACAAATATTTAAAGTTATTCAATATCAAATAAACTTAGGTATGTTCACATACAAGAAAGATCATAGTATTATTTTTGATGAAACTATTTGATACACCTCACTAACATTATGTAGAAATGTAAAATGGTGTCGTAAAAGCTCTCCTCGATCCTCTATTCATTATTGTGCAATCCCACAAATAAGTTGATCTACTATAGCCTTTCTTCTCTAAAATCCCAATAGATTATGGGAATGAGCTAAAAAGAGTATTTCTACACAATATCTTTTTTTAATATTACTTCCAAACTCATATCTCCTATCACTATCACCTACGTTGAAAATCTAAATAAATGCATAATTGAGGTGTCTATCTACTATAAACTATTATTGATGAGGTGAAGCATGCCATACATTGTATAAAGTGGGAATATGAGGGTTGGTGTAGGATCGTGGGGGTCTAAACTAGGACCTTAAGTGAAAATGAAAATTCAATAAAATATAGTATATCAAGTTGACATTAAAAAATTGAATAGGTTATTAACATGATTATAAAAATATATATTACAAATTTTTTTATAACTAATTGAATGCAGTTTTTAGAATACTAGTTGTGTTTTGGAAAAAAAGTAAATCTATTTGGTAAAAATTTCAAATTTCAATGTAGGAGTGCTCAAAATTTAGAAAACAAAGTGTGTGTTTGACCAACATGAGTAAAAGAAAAAAACTTTATTTTTATTTGTAATTTAAAATATAAGTAGAGGACACATGCCTAGATGTGTTGCATTTATTTTGTAAGTTTTGGTAAGTGTAGCATTTGGTTGAGATAGCCATCTAGGGTCTAGAGGTCTAATGGAAAGCGCAATAAAAAGAGAGAATTAATATGGAAAGAATGAATTATATTCCCACAAATAATGCAATAAAAAAGATTGAATTTATTCAATTAACTATTCATTGATATTACAAAGGAGAACCATTGATTAAATAGGACAAGGTGAGATATATGCCATTTACATAATATTATGGAAAGTATCTTCGTCTTATGACATGATATATAAAGTGAAAAATTAGAGCCCACATAATGTGGAAAATTTATTGTGTGGCACGTCTAGTAAAGGTGGATCACCCTTCAAATATAGAATTTTTTTTGAAGTTATAAGTCTATCAAATGTGGAAAAGTGATAACACCATCGAAAGTGAGAATGTTTAGATATGTGGTTTATAATTATACTTATTTAGCATGTTTATATATAATCTAAAAAAAAGAATTACTAGGTACAACACTTAACACATAAATCCCCTTGCCTTAAGTATAACCTAGGGAGAATGTATGGACATAATGCAAGATGGGTCCCAGCTATAATGTCATGTTAGGTACCTATTAACAAACGAAATGCAATATTAGACAAATGAAGAAAAGAAAAAAAAATAGTGGGATAAAATTGCTCCCCAATAAAGATGAAAATACATAAAGATCTCGATGAGGAATGACAGAGACAAAAAACCCCGTGTGAGGAAAAAGTCTCCCCAAAGAGAGATCAAAGAAGTCAAGTGATCCTCCCCACCACTGTAGAATGTCCTAAATGTTTAATATAATGATCCAATGATGTCAAAAAAATTCCTCCCCTTACGAAAAAAATAGCCAATGTTGTACCAATCCTGTCAAAGAACCATTCTAGAAGCTTTTGATAAAGAATTATTATGGAATCTCATATTTCACAGCAAGAATAAGATCTGAATCAAGGGTAAAATTACATGACCCTCAATTGCATACTCATAAATTGTTTTGATTGTTACAATCTAATCCTAATTTTAGACATGCACTAAGTCCCATGATATAGAGCTTGACTAGTTGAATACATGAAGATTACATACAAAGAAGCATAAAATTACATAGTAAACTGAAGATTCAACCACTTGCACTTAGAACATAGCTCATAAAAGATATTAGAATAATTGTGATGATACAAATCTAGAAATATGAAGAAGAAGCCGTACAAATGATATCCCGAAAAGATAGGGTTGTTGAAGATGCCTCCAATTTGGATTTTTGTATGAAAATAAGAACAAATCACCTTGATGGTTGTCACATGGAAGGTCAAACCATTGGTTGGTACGCGCTCAGTAGGTGGCCATAAAAGTTTTTCAAATTTTGAAAAAGATAAACAAAAATAATAAAAAATTATATGATGCCATAGTAGCACACACATAGTGAACAATTATGATTTTTTCTTTTTGGGATAGGACACATTTGGAGAAAAAATGACATGTGATATTAGATAGGGAATCGTATCCATGTGACGCTGAAACCATTTTTTTTTTGTAACTAGGACAAGTTTTCGCATTTGATAATCAAACTAAAAATAGAATACGATGTGACAAGACAACCTTTTAACGATGTGACATCTTTTTAACATGTAACTCTATGCCAGCCTTTTACATTTAATAATAAAATAAAAATAGAATACAATATGAGAAGACAATTTTTTATAATTAAATTAAAAGTAGAAAAGACACATTTTTATGTTTTATAATTAAATTAAAAAAACAAAATTATTGCCAATTTACCTCCTTTATCACTCTTTTATATTTAATAATCAAACTATCATTAGTAATTAAATTTAAAAAAAAAAAAGAAAAGCAGATTTCCAGATTTATTAATTAAATAAAAAATCAAACTACATTCTGCCCAAACAAAAACTGTCTTTTGTGACAGGTCCTTTTCATGTCTGCATAGACAATTTCCCATAAGTCATCTTTAGGATTAAAATATTTCAAGCCTCGTCAACACAAATGGATGCACGCTAAAAATAGCTATTTATGCATGCACTCCCTTTCTCACGTTTTAAGTCCATGACAGTGAAATACCTTGACACTCATTTAATCTTCCAAAGTCTTTCAACTTAAACAAATTGGAAAATTGTGGTGGCCACATCATCGTTCTATATTTAAGTCTTTAAGTCTAGTGGATGTCAGTGTCGTCGTATTTTGACATAAACAAGTTGTGAACATTGTGCTCTCCTATACACCTCTCACAAAAAACATAAGATTCCTAACATGTTTTTGGCTATAAAAGGCGAGGAAATAAACTCTGGACAAACACACTCAGTTAGAAAATAGGCCCTGCACAATGGCTGCCCTTTCTATCTCTTCCTATGCCTTGAGCTTCTGCTTGAAATTTAAGCCTGCCCATCTCGTTAAGCCTTCTCCAAAATCATTCCCACCATTAGCTAGAAAATCTCTGTGGAGTCCGATAACGAATAAGGCCATGGCCACCACTAGTGTTGAAGGTGTCACTCGGCGCACAGGCAATCATCATCCCAACTTGTGGGACGAGGATTTTATACAATCTCTCCCGAAACTGCCTTACGATGTAACCTTCTTTCACACCATTATGCTCTGCCATTCCATTCTTTTTTGAGAGATGGTAATTTGAATGACGAAGTTTTTTTGGGGTTTTTCAGGCTCCTGAGTATCGTGAGCGTGCTGATAGACTTGTTGGGGAGGTCAAAAAGATGTTCAATGCAGTGGGTGCTGCGGATTCTTCTGCACAAAATCTTTTGAAACGGCTTGAAATGGTGGATAAAGTTGAACGCCTCGGTATCGGGCGACACTTCCAAATGGAAATAGCAGAAGCGCTTGATTATGTTTTCAGGTATGTTTTAAACAAAGATTAAGGTTGGCGTGTTATATGTATGATTCGGAACTGAATGTTATTTGAGTTGCAGGTTTTGGAATGACATCAGTAAAGATCTGAATACCGCAGCTTTGGGACTTCGAATCCTTCGACTCCATAGATATCCCGTTTCTGCAGGTATGATGCCTACGCTTTACTATACTATATTATATTATCCAATTTGTGTTTGTGATTGAAACTATACGACTTTATTTCGACATCAGAATACAATTTTACTATTTACCTTTACTTTTAGTTTTATTATTCTAAATGCATATATCACCTTGGATGATGGAATGGCAGATGTGTTAGAAAAGTTCAAAGAAAACGATGGAAAATTCTTGTGTTGCACCACTCAATCAGAGGAGGAGATAAAAAGTGTACTGAGCTTGTTTCAAGTTTCATTGATTGCCTTCCCGAAGGAGACAATAATGGACGAAGCTAAAGCCTTTTCTACTACATATTTAAATGAAATCTTGCAAAAGACTCACACTTTTAGTGACAATCTGCTACAAGAGGTAGTACTGATGTTTGTATCTTTTAAAAAGAGAAGCTATATTTTCTGTTATAATGCTGTCCTTGTATGTTATTATGTTAGATTATAGGAAATATAACAAAGTTCGTGTGTTCGATTATATGGATTTTGTTTAAATTCTAATTAAAAAATTATCATTTACAGATATCGCATAATTTAGAATATGGTTGGCGCACCAATTTGCCAAGATTGGAAGCACGGAATTATATGGATATATATGGAGAAAATAGTTCATGGCTCAAGTAAATAAAATACTTTTAACTTTTAATTATATTTGTCTTGAATTATATTTGTCTTTGTAAAAAATATTTAAGGGTTAAAATTCTTAGAAGTCTTTTCTTCAATGACTAATTTTCAGGAACATGGATAATCAGAAGATTTTATATTTGGCTAAATTGGATTTTAATATTATGCTATCATTGTATCGACCAGAACTTCAAATGATTTATAGGTAAGTTGATTGAAACATATTTTATATGCTTTTAAAATCTAAACTTCTTAATCATTTTATCAGTATAAGGCTATTTCATCTTTGATTTGAGTATTTTAATTTAGATATGCCTTCTATTTATAAAATAAAGATTATAAAATTGCAAGATTAATTTTTTTTCTCATTTTCTGGAATATTACTATTTAATTTTTTCATTTTATATTTTTACTGTGTATTTTTATTGAATTAGTGTAATATTATTTTCATATCTTTATTTGAGAATTTTTTTTGTGTTTGTCATGTTTAGATGGTGGAAGGATTCAGAATTATGTAAATTGGAGTCTTGTCGTCATAGGCCGGTGGAATATATCTTTTCAGGATGTGCAATTACTGTAGATCCTAAACATTCAGCTTTTAGAATTGCCTTTGCAAAATTTTGTACAGTTGCAACAATTATTGATGATTTTTATGATACCTATGGAACCGTTGATGAGCTTGAACTTTTCACTGATGCTGTTAAGAGGTAAGAATTTATTTATGAACTCTAGGTTTATATTTATTTTTAACAATATATTATTAATATATAGTATTGAAATATGGTATAGGTGGGATTCCCCTCCTATAGTTTACCTTCCAGAATATATGAAAAGTGCATACAATGCACTTTATTATGCAAGTAATGAAAGTGCACGAGAAGCAGAGAAGATTCAAGGAAGAGACACCCTCCAACATGCTCGAAATGCGGTATAAATAACTATCTTTTATATCAAATATTATAAAGCTATAGATTTTAATATTTCACCAATTAGTAATATAGTACATCTAATATATTAGATGCTTCACATGAATCCCTTCTAGAATTTATTATAACTAATTCTATGTGTGATTTAAAGATTTATATTTTTCATTTCATTTAGGGGAAAATTCGAATAAAATGTTGTAAATAGTCCTAATGTTTACTCATTACTTAAGTACTAAGTTCAACAAGATTAATGAGGTTGAAGGATATTGTAGAGTCATACTTGAACTCTACTTCCTCTAGGTTGAGACACTTGTCTCAACCTTGACCACTCTACCTATCTGCTCTTGCCTGTATAAGTAGAGCCTTTGCACCTTTGTAATCACCTCATTATCTCAATACAATATAGTTTCTTGTGTTGATAACATCTCTCTTCTAGAGGATGTCTATAGATTAGCTCCTAGGTATAGGATGACCTATACTATCCTAACATAAAATTGTTAAATACAATGTATATAATTTTGGTACTATTTTAAACATCAATTATTATTAAAATTGATCTATTAAAAACTTATTTCAAAAAAGTTTATCATATTTTTAAGTTTACATTTCAATTCTCCATTTCTTTAATTCATCTAGTAATGACACACACTATTTTCTTATATGTGTATTTTACTATGCATTTCTGATTATTTTTCAATGTGCATTTCTTTATAATAGAGTAAAGAATATATCTATAGAATATTTAAAATTTTATATCATAGAGTGTACATTATTCTTAATATTGTTATCTCTAAAAATAGGTTACTATTAGTTATGCAAATGAACTTAAATTATTAAAAGGAATTTTTATGGTTGTATTTTAAATAAAAAATTTATGTTATTGCAGTGGGATGACTATTTAGGTGCTATGCTACAAGAAGCTAAGTGGATTGCTCTTGGACATATACCAAATTTAAATACATATTTAAAAAATGGAGTAGAGAGTTCAGCCTCTCGCTCAACTACATTGCAAGCACTATTAACAGTAGACAAAATTTCAGAAGATGACCTTCAAAAAATTAACTATCCATCAAGGTTCAATGATCTTTTGGGATTGACAATTAGAGTAAAAGGTGACAGTATAACATTCAAGGTATGCAATAATGTATCAATCAAAACCCAATACTTTTTACTATGAAAAAATCACACAATTTTTTATATATAAATATTTAATCTTATCATAATATTGAAAAATAAATTTGAACTTTTTTTGAAGACTGAGGCAGCTCGAGGAGAAGTTGCTTCAAGCATAACATGTTATATGAGAGATCATCCAGAATCTAGCGAGGAAGATGCATTGAAATCTATCAATTTTATGTTAGATGAACATCTGAAAGAATTAAATTTGGAGTATTTGAAGCATGATATAATTCCAATGTGCATCAAGGATTTGGCATATGACATGTCAAGGTGCTTTCAACTTTTCTACAAAGAGAGAGATGGATTTAGCATTTGCAGTAAAGATATGAGGATCCATGTCAAAAAAATTCTCATTGATCCCATAAAAATGTAATATTTATAAGTTGTGCTCTTTTATGATTTGCAATTACACTTTCAAGTGTAAGAGATAAATATATATTTTATAATTAAGTGATAGAGGATAATAGGTCTCTAGGTTGTTTTAGTGAATAGGTTCTCTTTGCCATGTATTGGAAATATATTCCCTAATATTGTTCCTTGTTTAGACTATGACATATTAATGTAATTGTTTTTTATGGTAATTATATGCTTCAATTTGTTCTAGATGTCTATGTTTTAGTTTTAATATATAGTTTATTATAGGTTTTAGGTTATTTATTTGAGGATAGAAATATGTTCATATACTATAAATTTATGGTATACCCTTGGGTTGTTAATATTATCACAATATATTGATTCTATTTTAAACTTTATTTTAATTAATGCTCAAGGGAGAACCCCTATTACATAGATTGAAAATAGAGATATATATCTTGTATTTTACTAGGATTTCTAGTCTCTATTTAAATATATTCAGAGATTTTGAAGCAAAAAGTATAATTTTAAACATATTTGTTCCTATTATACAATAAATTTTGATTATATTCATTCATATCAATAATAATATATCTCAATTCAGCTATCATTCTTATGTTTCATGCTATATATAAGTTGTTTCAGTGAAAATATTAAAGAAAACAAACTCAAAAAAAGAATATATATTTTCCTTATATCAAAACTCTTCAAATTTACTCTTTTCAATCAAAAGCAAAGAGACTATGTGTGTATGTTTTCTCTCTTTGTGGAAAGAGAAGTAAATGCTAGATAAAAACTTGATACGTTAAATTTTAGACATGCATTTGTACAATGTATAGGAGTAGCTACAAATAACAAGTTAGAAATTGTGCTTTAGAAATTTGAACGTAAATAAGTAATATGTCTAGTTATAAAAAAAATTCAAATGAAATAGTTTGCAGTATGATAACATTCCCTCAACTATAGTATTGTTCCAATAAATGCATCCCTCAAGCAAAAAATTCACCTTGCCAAGTGACATCCTTAAGTCGCACATCACATAAATTATTGATGACATAAAACAGATACATGTTTTTATGAACATTATTTGAATAAATAAATCCTATATCAAGTCGGTCTAAAATAGTATTACGCATGACCTTCAAAAGTGTGCATATTTTAGTTAAATTATCAAGTTCTCAATTCCAAACTCCGGAATCACTGATTCTCAAATTATTCAACGATAATTGATACTTAGCTACAAAAGAGCTCCATAAAATTGTTTGATAAACCTTGGAAGGGTATAATTCTTGATCATAAAATCATAATTTCAATGGAAAGCAATCCATATTGATGTCAACACTAAATCCCCTAGCTGTCTCTCAAAAAATATATAATACACATGTATTGCTTATAAATGTTAGCACTGATAAATCTAAAGGAAAGTAAGAAAATAAAATCCAAAATGATTTTCATGAAAATTACCAGGTCAAAGTAAGAAGATAAATTGAGATGCAAGAAATTTGTACATCATATTATGCCACTATCATTTAGTCATGAAGAATCAAAGTATGTATCTATTTTCAACAAAATCATCATCATCATCTCATAGGTTTTAATTCTTAACACAAGATTGGTTACCTTCATCAGGTTGACCTTTGATTTTTCCTTTAAGAATGTCACTAGCTTAATTTCAACAAGCCCATGTTATGTGGTCCTTTTTATTACAATAAGAGCATTTCATTCTCATGATCTTTTATTATTACTTTAGGAATTTATAGTTCCTTCTTCTTAGAATCATATTCTAAATCCTCTTTTATTCTCTTTTCTTCATCTAGAAGTGATTAAATTATATATTCTAAGGTGTATAAGGTTATTTGAACGATTGTAAAAAATAACATTATTACATTTTGAAGGAAATTGTCCAGAAAATACCTTTAACATATTACCATGTACTCGAGACTTAACTTCTACAAGATGCCTAATGATATACCTCAAATTACTAATATAATTCACAAAATTTATTCTATTTTGAGTTTTGAAAATTATTGATGCTTTTTGCATAATTTTGTTTTGACTAGTTTTTCTCCATATAGTTTATTCAGTTAATGCCAAATTTACTGTGATTATTTATAATCTAAATCTATACAATTTAATTCAGATTCATAAAAATATAGATCAGAAATATCCTTAACTTTATCATCTCTACTACTCACATCAAATCATGTGTTTTCATTTGTAAGTCTTCTCTTTGTTCCACTAGCTTTCCCCAAAAGTTTTTATTCATTACCTACATTTTAATTTTTATCCTCCAAGTATGGGAATAGAACCTTGAATATTTGTCTAATTGAATCTTAATTTAAAAAAATAAGAAAAAATTAATCTTTATCACTTCAATTCTTCTTGGGTAACAAACTACACAAATCTTTAAAGTTATTCAGTATCAAATAAACTCAAGTATTCTTACATACAAGAACGATCACCATATTTTTTTTGATAAAACCTTTTATTTGATACACATTACTGTAATTATGTAGTTATATAAAATTGTGCCATACAATCTCTCCTCAATCTTCTATAAATTATTGTGTAATGCCACCAATAATTTGATCTATTATAGTCATTCTTCTTTGAAATCCAAATAGATTATGGGAATGAGTTTAAAAATTAGTATTTGTACACAATATATTTTTTATTTTTACTTAAAAACTCATATCACCTATCACTATAACATAATCTGAAAAATCTAAATAAATCCATAATTGAGGTAGATCTACTATGAACTATTATTAATGAGGTGAAGCATGTCATACATTGTATAAAGTGCGAATAAAATAGATAGTGTGGGATCATGGGGGTCTAAACTAGGACCTTAAGTGAAAATGAAAATTCAATAAAATAAAGTATTTCAACTTGAAATTAAAATTTGAATAGGTTATTAACATAATTTTGAAAATATGTAAGAATTTTCTTTTAAAAAATTGAAGGTAATATCTAAAATACTAGTTTATTTTGGAAGAAAAACTAAATCTATTTGGTAAAAATTTCAAATTTCAATGCAAGAGTACTCAAATTCTAGAAAATAAATCAAATGTGTATTTGACCAACCTTAGTACAAGAAAAAAAATATTATTTTTATTTGTAACAAAATATAAGTAGAGGACACATGCCTAGATGTGCTGCATTCATTTTGTACATTTTGGTAAGTTTAGAATTTGGCTATGGAAACAACCATCTAAGGTCTAGAAGTCTAATTGAAAGAACAATAACAAGATAGAACCAATATTGAAAGAATGAATTATATTCCAACAAATAATGCAATAAAATAGATTGAATTAATATAATTAACTAAATCTATATTACAAAGTAGACCCCTTGGTAAAATAGGTCAAGGTGAGATATAAGAATGCATAAGATTGTGACAAGAGTCTTAATGTTATGACATGATACATAAATTAATAAATTATAACCCACCTAATATGGAACATTTGTAATGTGACGCGTCCACTAAAGGTGGAAAAGTGAAAGTGTCACATATCCACTAAAGGTGGATCACCCTCCAAGGTATAAAGATTATTTCGTAACATCTCCAAAGGTGGATCACCATTCAAAAGTAGATATTTTTTGAAGTTTTAAGTCCACCAAAGGTGAAAAGGTGGTAGAGTGATAACACCATCAAAAATGAGAATATTCATGTCTATTTTACTAGTATACTTAAGTATTATGTGTGTGTAGAAACTAGGAAAATAAATTTCTAGGTACAACACTTAATGCTCCAATCCTCTTGCCTTAAGCACAACTTACGAAGAGTGTATGCAAAAAATTTAACATGGGTCCTAGCTATAAGGCCATCCTAGGTACCTACTAACAAATGAAATACAATGTGGTTATTTCTGGTTAAGGTTCGGGCTATCCTTTATCTGCTTGAAGTATTTGTCTCAGGTTAAGGGAGTCAGGAATATCCCTGTTGATGGGTTGAGGGTGTCTATTTATCCCTCATTCTTTTATTTTAGGAGCTATTTTGGTTGTGGGAACCAATTCAAAACCCATGATGATTGTTGGGAGATCCTACAGATCTATTTTCTTTAGAAATGTCGTAATTCTTTGGCCACTTGTTGAGTTCTTTTGGGAAATGGACATTTTGGATGATTTATGTTTAATGACTGTTGTCTATTTTCTGGCCTTTTGTGGGCTTTAGACTGTTGTTCTTTCAATGCTTTATTTTTGGCAGCATCTCATCTTAGTGGGATTATAGATCCCCTTTAAAATCTATATGTAATGGGTTTCGCGACTCCATCAAAACCTATTTTTACCTTTAAAAAAAAAACAAATGAAATACAATCTCTCAAAAATGATGAAAAGAAGACAACATAGTGGGAAAAAATTCCTCCCAAATATGAAAAAATATAACCAATCTTGCACCAAGGATGTCAAAGAACAGTTGTAGAATATTTCGATGAAGAATTATTATGCGTAACTGCTCCTTCAATGAAGAGGGAATGGAAGATTTCATGCTTCTCATTGGAGCTTTTATGGAAGTTTCTTATTGAGACGTTATGGGATAAGAGTTTCAGATGCTATGGGGAAACGCGGAAGGGAATATGCCCTCTCCTACCACGGTTGTCATCCTCTGCATAGGGTAGGCATTTGGGAGAAAATGGATTTTTTTGAGGATTATGGGGAAATTTTGGGGGAAAGAAACTGCAAGTATTTTCCTTCTCTTAGATACAGGCGATTGATCAGATAGAGGAAAGCTCGCAGCATGGGCTTTTTGTGCTTCCAAATGTTGCATGCACATGTACCAGCGCATAGTCAATAATTGTATTTTTAAAAATGCACCTTCATTATTCTTTGGTAGATGTCCATACCTTGTTCTAAAGCTCCTAATTTGGCGTTGCTCGTAGATTCTTTAGGCTTGCTAATGGCGTCTAATGTGCTATTATTTATCCTGGTAATCATTTTCTCATAGGAATATTTTAGTTGTGTTCAGTGTAGACATTCCAGCGAGTATCTTTTGGTAAAGAATACTTAGTATTCTATGTTAATTATTATTACTTCATATACCTCCAAACGCTTAATAATTCACATACCTAAGCTTTACTTTTGTTTGATTGTATTGGTCATGGCCGATGTGTAAGATGTACGTTTAAACATAATTTAGATTATGTTCTTTAAATTAAAAAAATTAGATATGAGGAGAGGAAGGAAGTGATACATGTCGTGTTCGACGAAGGAAGTGATACATTCTATAAACTATTTGCCAACCACGTCAGAAGGATTCATATTTGCAGATCAACTGTGTAAACCAACACCTTTAATTATAATTATGACACATTTGAGAGAGCTCAGAGTGAGCATCTACATAGTCAACATGCCTCTTTGACTTTTGTACTCTCCAACCAAATACAATTAAGTTCAAAAACAATGTTTCTGGATTCCATGCTATGTACACGTTACAAAACCATGTAATGGGTGCTCTTGATCAAATGGTAAGATTTAGAAACTGTTTGAATATGGGTACACAGGTAACATGTCATAACCCGATTTGATAGACTCCTATTTTATAGGACTTGTTAGCGAAATAGACTCTTTTCGACTTAGTCGGAAACTCCTCGACTTAAGTCGATATATTTTGATATTGTAGTAGACATGCTAATCGTTATCTTTGCTTATGTCTTCATTTAATGTTTTTAAATACCGATTTATAAGGTTTAGATTATGAAATAGATGCAGTTGAATTGATTATTCTTTTATATGACTCATATGATCTATGTCATGATGTTGTTGTGATTTAATGATGATAATTTATGATGAAAAGAAGATTATTGCAATTAACATGATGTAATTTACTTTTGATTATGTTTTATGAACTAACTTACCAATTATCAATATAGTGGTTGAGTTAATTATTCAAAATGAAGGTGGGGGTATGTTTCAGGTAGAGGAGGTTAGCTCCTTGGTAAAGATGAGATCAGAAAAAGCTGGGTTTTAGCACTCACCACATAGGCCATAAAATTGTCATTTGTCTTTTTTTTTTTTTTTTTAAATACTTTTAATCTGTGTGAAATCATGATCAAATATTATGTTTCCCATTTCAATATGATTATAATTTAATCTTTAAAAAATAAGAGTATGGCATGAATGCATTAACATTTTATTGTTCTAGTCCAAAAAATTTAGATTAAAATTCAGTAAAATTTTGAATTATTGTTTTATTTTTATCATAGAATTAAAAACTTGTAATACTTTTCTCAAAGTTGAGTTCTAACTAATCTAAGTAAGCGAGTGTTTTCTAAAATGGTGACTAATTGGTTGTGGATATTAGAAGGGAAGAAAATTCAAGAAAAATATTAGTTTATGTTTAGAAGTGGTCATAGGGAAAGGAGGAAATGACTAGTGAACTCGAGAAGTCGATTTGTGGTGGCAGACAAGAATTTAATATTCTTAAGAGAGCTAAACTTTTCATGTGAGAAGGGGGGGCAAAGGAGGAAAAAATGAGGACAACACGCTTGGAGAAAGAAGGACGGCACACTGGGAGAAAGAAGGACAATATGCTGGGAGAAAGAAAGAAAACACACATGGAGAACGAAAGACAACATGCAGGGAGAGGAAAGACAACACACATGAGGGAGAGGAAAGAAAACACAAGGGGAGGAGAGAAATACACCATGCAGGAAGAAGGAGGAGACACCATAGAAAAAGTAAGAAGGCATAAATTCTTTGCTAGAATTGCTGAAGAATTTCATGCATAAATTAGTTGAGGACAACCAAATTTAATATTGTTCTATTTTATTTTATTTTATTTTAGAATATTAATACACAATAACCAAATTTAATATTGAATAAAATAGAATTTTATTTTAGAATGTGAGGTTGATTGATCTATAATGTTTTGATTAATATTGTCATTAATGTCATTAATATTGTCATTAATGTCATTAATATTGTCACTGATAGCATGTATGTTTTAGTTTAGGTTGTCACTTATTAATTAACTAACTAATTATGGTGAACAACTATCTCAGTTGTTTGTAGAATGTATCACTTCCTTATTTCACAATTGTATATATAGGGGTCGAAACCCCATAACTTTAAGCAGAGTAATCTTCATTTCTTCGCCACTGGTAAGAGTTTAAAACTGTAATTCTATGATGATTATTGTTTTGCGTTTAAATGAACATCCCAAATGAGAAACAAACAAAAAAAATGGGGGGTGACTATACATTAAAAAATCATTATAAACTCTAGTACGTCATCGAGTAATATTAGACTATTGTGGAGATTTACTCATGTTATTTTTTGAAGTTTACATGGTTAAAACTTTTTTTTAAAAACATATATAACCTCAGACCTTGCAATAGATCTTATTTAAATTTTGTAAAAATATTTCCTATAAGATGATGGCTTATTTCCTTTCCTTAAAAGTAATTTTCATGTGCATAATGGATTGGAATATTAGTATCTATATAGAGTACAATGTTTTTGAAAAGTCAGTTAGAGGGGCAAGCTTGTAATTTTTTTTTTGCTTCCATAAAGATTATGATGAAAAGATTTCATCTCAACTCTAATTAAAAAACCATCTTCTTGTTGTGTTTTATATTATGAGCTAGTGCTTTTTGATTGAAAATGTTGAGGAAAGGGTGTAGTACGTGGAACAACAGTAAAGGTTAGTATATATGTTCACTACCTACCAGTAGAAATATGAAACTTAAATTGCTTTGGCCAAAGCTATGGTAAATCATGTTTTCTTAAATGTGATTGGTTTATGTTTCATCTTCCTCTAAACTGTGATTAGTTCTACTTAGACATATGTGGAAAGTAGTGAGTTTCACAAGCACACTAGATTCCTTCCAATCCATCAGTCCTGGGATGCGAGGCTTGAAAGGAAGGATCGATGTGCCCTACATTTTAGGATGAGCCACGGGGGAGCTAACTGCTCCATGGTTGGGCCGAAAAAGCACCTGGACCACACTCTCATCTTAAGATTTGCAGATAGACAGGTGTTCGATAGCTTAGGAGGCCAGAGCATGCAGATGGATAGTTTTTTGATGCCCTACTTGATACTTGTTTCTCTATGACCTTATGGTCTTGTACATGATGTATACTATTGATGTATGATGTATGTTGCACAACAAGATGGTTGGAAACCTTAATGTATTAAAATATTATTCCTCTTATGATTTGTATTGTAAAGTTTGACAGTATGGTCGACTTCCTCATGTTGTACTTTATTCAGAGAATGGATATCATCTGGCATTTTCTGAAAAAATGTGTAATTATTTATGAGTATTTTTCCTTTGACTAGTCTTAGTGATTGACTGACTTCGAATTTTGAATCGAAATCTGATGTATTTCATCCTTTTTGCTTATGTGGCTTTTATAAGGAAATTTAGTCTTTACATAACAAAAGTAATTAAAGTTTTTTTCTCAATATTTGAAAATAGAACCATTTTGGGAATGATAAAAGAAATTGTAAGAAGGTGAAAATAAAATTATGGGCCAAAATATATCATCATATGAAGTTGAGATTAAAATTGTGATGGCTGCGAGGACTAAAAATCTTTCCATTTTCAAGAATTACTTATATAAAATAGAAAGTTCTCGTCTTAGGGAGTCTTTATATACGAAATCAGTTAGTGGTAAGAAGGGGGAATGCTAATTTTTTTAAGCTTACACTCAGAAGGAGGGGGCTTTTACAATAAGGGATTTTTCTGTTATTGTAAAAAGGGGGAGAAGAGGAAGTTCTTTTGTATTTTTATGTCATGCCTATTGTACAGGGGATAGAATAAGATTTGAATGATTTTATTTTTTATTAACGGAAAATAGGAGTCCTATATTAAAACTTTGTGTTTATGTGGTATACTATAACTATATATATAAACTTTGTGTTTATGTGGCATCCTATAACTATACATATCAAATTTGTGTGTTATCAACTATTCTTTGGTGTCTTCCCTATCTTCTTGGTTATGTGTTTATTTATTTACATAAACTTTTTGTTCTGATTTATTTAAAAATTTGAAATAGATCATTAAATCTTATCCCTTGTTTATTTTTGTTGTGGGTAGTCAAGAAAATGATCTTTATGTCATTTGTCCCTGTATCCTCTTATTTATAATTTTTTAAGTCACATCTGCATTATAGTTATGCACAGATATTAGCAAGACTTTTATGTTTTCATGTCAAAAGCACACCTAGCTTAATTTTAATTGTTTTCCATCATATAAAGGTAGCTACGCATCTTAAAATAAGGAGAGAGTTGGTGTAGAAAATCATCACACTTGACTCAACTATTAGTTATGTTTGTCTTTCATCTTGGGATTAAGGAGTCATTTTCAAAGGTTATTTTTGGAAAGACAAAAAATTCTAAGTCACACATATTGTAAAATTTTAATGCTATACAAGGGAAATAAAATAAAAGTATATTTCATTAGCTGCATTTTAAAATAAATTAATATTACTATTTTTATTTAACATTATGATTATTTGTACTTGAGTAATTAAAATTCAATAAGCTAGGAAGAAAACGTTTATATTATAGCTCGATATGATTTTAAAATTTTTTTTACTAGAAGGTAATTTTTAATATTCAATTTCAAAATATGTCCTTGGGTTTATATTTTCTTGTCTATTTAATTATAAAACTTGTTTTCCTCATTTGAACTATCGATCCTATGGTCACTTACTTGATAATACAATCGAGTGTTATGTGTTTGTTTTGTGGGTTTCATTTAGTCTTTGAGAGGCTTAGTTGGGTTGTGTATTATTTTGATATTATGTATTTGTTAAATAAGCTTAAAATAAGTAGTCTATGATTCATTTTATCTTATTATGTAGCTTCTTGTTTACGTAATGATTTAACCCTTTTCTATACCATCATATTTGATGAGACCAAGTGATGGCTCTATTTTGTCAATGTTTTCTATGTTTTTTTTATCAGTGTCAAGTGTCTAGTCATGGTTAAAGGGTTTTAAGAATTGGTTATTGTGTATTTTTTATTATTTAGATGAACTTGGTATCATGGTTGAACTTATCTCTAGACTACCTTCTTAATGACAAAAGCTCGTAAATAGTGATAGATATACAATTTATCCATGTTAATTATAGTTAAGGTTTAATGGATGGTATCTTGTGATGAAATGGAAATGCTATGTTGTTGTGTAAGATAATACTATGATGTAGGATTAATTAAGAAGCAGAATGAGTAAAACCTGCGCTCAAGAATATTCATGCCATGCATGCAGGCAAGATCGCTGTCATGATGGTTAAGTAGTAGTGAACAATTGAAACAGTAAATATCTGATTGACAACAACTCATATGGAGAAATTGATGGATCTTTAATGATCATCCCTAAAAAGGAGTAAATCTTGAAAGAAGAAGTCATGTTATAGCTTCTCTACAACCGAACATCTAATTGTTCCTCATTTGTTGCATAGTCTTCCTTCTTTCTTGCAATTTAATAATGTATGTCTGCCTGTCTCTTGGGAGTGGACTAGGTAGTTGTTAGTGTTAGTTAGTAAATTTAAGTTTTAATGCATTTTTAAAATGGTTAGTGAGAAAGAAGAACATTGTTGTAGTTCTCCAGTTTCACCATATAAAGAACAATTTAAGTTTAAGCTTTTGTAACAACATTTTCTTGGATGAATAAAATTATGTTTTGAGTTTATAAGCATCTTTTTTATTTATGGAGATATTCATCCAAGGGGTCCACTTGTTCAGGATTTCCATGTTTCAGTTTTGTGGTTAGCTTTTCTTCAATTCACAGTTGTTGTTTTAGTGTTTGTCTATTCCTACAGCCACTAGAAATAATTTTTTGCACCGAAGATAGACAGAGAAATTTCCTTTCTATTTTTTCTAAACAATATTTTTAATAGTTGTTTGAGTTCAATTTCAATAGTATATTCTATTGAGAGTTTGATTTATTTAATTTCATCCAATTTTTTTAAAGTTGTAGGATAACATAGCTTTGGCTGGGACTTAGTGCACATAAAGTGCTAACCCATTTAAAGTACATGTTCATATGTTGAAAAGTAGATGAGAGTTTATCATAAGAATAATAGCTATTTAGAATGGATGTCCAATCTCTGAGTTTAAATTGTATAGCTAGTTATTGATATTATAAAGAAGTCAAACATTTTTGGCATCATTGTTGGGGATGGTGTCAAACTAAGGACTTGTTGCAACCATGAGTTTTGTTTGTTTTAGTCTCATTAATGTTGTCTTTATCTTGCCTTCTAGATTTAGTCAATGTTCAGTTATATTCTCGGCAAGCTTCGAGCAGTGAATGTCATAGTGTAATATTTTAACAACATACCCTATTGCGGCTACTACTGTTGAATGTAGTCTTAAATTATACCCTATTGCGGCTACTATAGTTAAACCAATGTAAATGCATCGATTAAAGAATGAGATATAATTAAGGTAGATGATGTGAGTGATTAGGTTAAGGAAAACTATTGGTATGATTAAATAAACCAAAGAGAGATAATCAAACAAGAGGAGTAGGAAAGGGGAGTCATTCTATTATTTTATGGTCATTAATAGATGGTGGGACATTGTAGAGGGCCTGTAAGGCAACCTATCTGGTTCAATTTCTTTAGTTATAATATTGTAAATGCCTTAGTACTTAATATTGGCATGGAAACACAATTTTCATTTTCGTCTATGAGAGTAGCTCTTTGGAGACCTTTTGCATTTTAGTTTAGTAATGAATTTTTCCATTCGACAAGGAATCTAGGTTCAATCAACATGAAAAATTGTAATTTGACACCGCGAGTGGATTGTAGAAAATTTCCATCGGTTTATAGAATTCAAGCATAGTTGTGGTTATGTGCAAGATCATGAGGGGCCAGACTATGCCCTTAAGTGGCAATGAAAAATTAGAAAATCAGAGTTAGTAAAGTTGACGTGAAAATTTGAACTAGCTATCAACCTAATATCAAGAAATTGTAACAATAAAATATGTAGGAAATTGAATGTAGTTTCTAAACTACTAGGCCTTTTCTGAAAAAATAAATTTTATATGGTTGGTGAAAAGTATAGATTTCAATGCAGCAGTACAAAAATTTCAGGAAAAAAATAAGTAGGTGTATGTCTGACCACCTTAATCATAATCAAATGATAATATTTTTTTATAATATTTTATAGCCGTTTCTCAATCCCTATATAAATCAGCAATTTAGAGGTAACTCAATTTGAAAATAGCTAATAATTACTTACCGAATTCAAAATTTGATAGCAATTATATCGATAGAAAGCGGATAATCTCCTTAAGATACCCTTTTCATTTCATCAAATTTGGGTAAAAAAAAAGTCATTAGCTACATGGTCGAAGTCTGGAACTCAGAGAAACAGGGGAAAAAAAGGTTTTTGAGACATTTGAAGAGTTGACTAGGTAGGTATGGTGCACAAAGACATATCGAGCCTAATCGGGTACCCGATATTTTCAAGTACCCAAAAATCCTGGTAGAATTTTGAATTTTAAATTTTCCCTCCCCTTTCTCCCTCTTAATTTATTTTCAACTCCTTTCTCCCTCCCATTTCTCCATACTTCATATGTATCAAAAATTATATATTAGATTATATATTATATATATTAAATATTATATAATATATATTAATATTCAATATTATGATATATATCATATATTATATATTATTTTATATGTATTATATATTAATA
>MU223844.1:2043025-2083409 GCA_018584345.1 Thuja plicata
ATAATAAATGTGTATATAAAAGATGACACAAATATAACATAAAAATGAAAATGTTCTATATATAGAAAGTATCAAAAGTATCTCCATATACAAATATGGCATATGCCATTTCAAAATGTCTACAAAAGCAATGTTTCAAGGTGTACAATGTGGCATATATGCCATCTCAAAATGTGCCAAGTGGTGTCTCTAAATGAACACAACTAAAACTACATCCTATGTCATAGGGGGATCATCAAAATATAGCCCCTTTGAAGAAGTATTTGGCTCTGATTGATCCTGCATAAAAAAATGAGTTCAATCCCAAGTTAGATTGCTTAGTTTATATGATTTATATATATATATTTAATTCGTAATTCAAACACAAATTTAATTATAAATTATAACTTAATAGAAACATATGTACCTAGCCTCTCGGTCACCTACCATGATCAGGTGTCCTAACATAAGTCTTTGGTAGCAAACAGATAGTGCCACCAAGACCAACTCTGACCTATAAATATATATTTGCAATAATGAGATTAGTAGAGTGGTGCAGGGGGCCAAAGTGCAACATAGAGTAATAAATTTACAAAATAGGATGATAGCATAATAAAATTACATATTGATTGAACTAAAACTAAAAATTATGTCCACCGATCCCTCCTCTGGAATAGTGGGCTGGGTCAGCAAAGATAGGAATGATTGTCGTGGGGCCTCTCTCACACTAGGAGTAACCTATGAGAGTAAAAAAGATAGTCAATTATATATAAATGTACTTCATCATAACAACCCTGGTTACAAAATACAAATAACGATATGTACAAATCTATGTACAATCAGGCTATCACCCTGAAATGAGATGCATGTGAGCCCAAGCTCCCGAACCTGTGTCGGGACATCGTCGTGAGCCACACCCTATACAATAAAGTGCATGTAAAATATTTATTACTACACAAGTAAAATACATATGCATGCATAATTAATATTAAACAATTAATTACATTTCCTTTGTCAATGCATGAGGAAGGAACCCCCTTGTGCCCCCCACTAACATCAGCTGAGACCTACAAGAGTACAATAAGATGACAATATATTAGTAAATGTATGAATTTTATTTCTTTAATTGATAGAGATTTCAGCATGTACACCAAATGATATAAAAAAAACTAATGGGTACATAATTTATAATATATCATATAAGTGTCAAGGCCAAATGAAATGGCCAAAAGTGTGGAGTCATTCACCTGTCTCAACTCCTCCTCTGTCATCGACTGAACATAAATGGACCAAATATATATACATAAGTGCATGCAGTCATTATAACTAATCTAAATAAATAAACTATTTTTAAATTAAACAAGTCATGTGACAAATTTATTTATAATGTTTACTCTTACCATATCAACAGGACTCCAGGGCTTTGTGTACCCCTCCTCAACACTCTCATGAGACATAGATGCTCCATGAGGTGTTGCAGCCTCTGTAGCTGAATCTCCTATGTCATCATCATCAATAACATACTGATATGTATCATCATCAGTAAGCGGTCCAAGGCACAAATTATTGCACATAATGAAAGTATGGGGCACGGGTACATGTGAACTACTGCCAGATGTCAATGCGCCAGCATCATCCACACTAGGAGGGAACAATGACCTGGTCTATGTGATCAACTGATCACTCAACATGTGAATGACCCTAATAATCTATGAGGTAGCCTCAAAAATGATATTGGGATGCTGCACTGGAGGAGGGGGTGCGACATCAATTGGGGGCCAAAGGTAGTGGCCTTTTTACTCTGGGAAAATGGCCTAGTCTAAGGATCTCCTTCGCCTACGCCCATGTTTGGCGTCATGCTCCAATAATTAACATTGTGACCAAGCACAAACTCAGCATACAATTTTTTTATGAAATAGACATGGAGCTTCAAATTACTATGGGGTGGTTTATCAAAAAGCATCCACGAGTGATCCCAAAAGTGTGTGCGCATTACTTCATTTGTGCACCATTTTATTGATAAT
This sequence comes from Thuja plicata, assembly GCA_018584345.1. Taxonomy (NCBI): domain Eukaryota; kingdom Viridiplantae; phylum Streptophyta; class Pinopsida; order Cupressales; family Cupressaceae; genus Thuja; species Thuja plicata. The sequence goes on from MU223844.1 coordinate 2,045,029, forward strand.
TTGGGCTTTTTGGTGTCAACTTTTAATCCAGTTTTAGGATTAACAAAAAGGGAGGCTATATCTTCCTTAGTTATATTAAGGGCCACAACCCCATCATGATCAAGCCCGTCATCAAATTGGGTGTGCATATCATCACGCCAATGAAGAGCAACATTATGTTGCTACGTAAGGGTGTCAATGTTTTCAATAATGATATTTAGGGTGGCAAGCATAGGAGCTAGTGTAGGTATATTCTGATGCATATTTTTGAAGCCTCGTATAGTGTTCAAATTCTTTTGTATCAAATCCTCTAAAGATTGAGGGTTTTGAAGCGGTTCTGGATTGTTTTGGGGATCATTATTTGGCGGGGGAGGGTTATTATCTTCATTGTTGTCAGCCATGTCAGATTAAATAATATACAAATATAAATTTCAAATCAATTTAATATATTATTAAAAAAATAATACAAAAACCCATTTTAACCAAGAAAACTACATTTGACATGAAAATAAAAAAAATTAATCAAGATATAGCAAGAATTTACTTACCGGATAAACTGTGGAGTCAAATTTGTTGTTGGAGCAATCAGGTACCAAAAAAAATTGTGTATAGGATATTTAGAGCCATTTTCCAAACCCAAAACAATGAGAGAAATGAGGAAAGTGGCTCTCAGGTTTTGATTTATGCCACAGGTTTTGTGTACCCAATTTTTTCGAGTACCTAAAAAAATTAGGTACCCGATATTTTTAGGTACCTAAAAATATCGGGTACCCGATTAGGCTTGTGCTTTGGTGTCAGGTTTTCCCAAGTGTACTGACACCCAGGCCCACTAAAAAGTCAACAAATGTTTTCATGCGCTTTTGGACGAGTAAAAAGTGGATTTTTTCACATTGCCACTTTTTGGCCCCCATGATCTTGCACATACCCTGTATTGATCATAATAGGTACTATGGTAGGGGAAAAAAGGATCGATTGAAGGGGAATTAAAAAATAAATTATTATCTCAAGGAAAGGATGGTGTGATGTGAGGGCTTTGGGAATCATTCCCATTCCCAAATCTATTACTTTCAGTGATTCACAGGAAGCTTTTAATGTTATCCTAATTTTTTGTATGCAGGAACATAACCAAAAACATTGAAAGATTGCAGACAAGGTACACTCTCTCTAACACTCCTATACTAAAAATACAAAAATGTTGTACACATATATCATTGCATTCATGTTATCAAATTAAGTGTACTTAAGTATTGATTATTTTACAATTGTATATCATACAAAGATCATTAAACAACTGTAAATTTCAACTGAATGTAAAGGAGAATGTCATTTTACACATTTTTTCTATCTTAACATACAATAGACATATACAAGAGAGAAGTCATGATGAGGTATGAGAGATTAGGAGAACCAGGCATTGCCTTTGAGTCTAAAGTCTTAATTTTCTATTTGTCTTCTTTCATTTAGTCTTTAGTTTTCTTGCATCTTCAGTCATGTGTCTTGCATGAGTGGAATGAAATGGGTTAGATCCAATTATTGGACCTAAGAAATGCTGGAAACCCTAAACTCAAATAGTATGACACTTTCTATATGCATATTCCTACTAAAAACATTAGTGTAAAGATGAGATAAATTTTTGCACTGACAGTATAGTAGTATTAAAGGGACGTGCATCCTAGATGAAACCTTTTACTGTGCATGATTATCTTCCCTCAAAATCATAGTGTGTGTATGAGAAAATTCATAAACAATGATAGTGATATTTATGACATTATTTTTCCATTAGTATACAAAGAACACTTTCGGTAAACATACACCGAAAGATAGGACAAAGAGAAAACCGAAAATAAAGATATAAGAAATCACCAAAAACTTCTAAGTACAAAGAAAACCGATGACACAATTTTGTGTGTAAACCAAAAATGCAAAATAGAAAGGATGAAGAGGAACCTGAAAGTTGAACCCAATGAGCAGGTCATAGTTAAAACTGAGAGAAAAGTCAAAGAGGAACCTGAGAGATAGTTCAAGCAAGGAACACCGAGAAATAGTCTAACTAACTTCAAAGCATAACCGACCGACAGAAACCAAAAATTAGTTGTAGCCTATAAAAAGTGGATCTGACTTCCACGTCAGATAAAATATTCATGTTCTATTTATAGAGCCTTGATTTGTTTTTTTAAAACCATTTCTTTCGGGACAAGAAACATTAATGTAAGTGTTTTAATCAGTTTAACTGATTTAAAACACATAGACTATGAGATCAGGGTAAAGTTGTAAACCTGTGACCTTAGAGTTGATATTATTTTATGTCAAACTTGATTAGGTCAATCTATCTTATAAATATATGTTGTAATAATTCATTATTAATGATGAGAAAAGGATGTGAGAATTGATGAGAGGATGAATGAAGCATACGAGAAAATCTATGGATTAGACTAAAAGTTTCAAGAACCAGAACAACAAAAGGTGAATTTGGTTATCAAGAACCAAGAACAGAGACTACCGAGCATCAGAGGTATTATTCAATCACATTAGGTGATATACTTATACATGTAATCTTAAATGTATCTATAATCAACAATAGGAGATTTCATATACCAAGTCAAATTTTAATTTTCTCACATTCTAACAAGTGAAGCAAAGTGTAAAAATCCTTTCAATGAAGGTGGATTTAACCATCCAATTATAAATCTCTTAACCAAGTGCACACTAAACAATGCTACTAAATCTCTTAACATATGAGACTTTAATAGGTCTCCACAAATACTCTTAGCAGGGTAGATCATCAGAAGTGATCAAATTGTTTAAGCGTTAACTGACCCCTTCCAATTTGTAGATAGTGAAGAATTTTTGGGTGCCATCCCTACCACAATTTTTACTTCCTAACAAGAGTTTTATGAGATATAATATCTTGTATTATGTTGCAATTAATTTCATGAATGTTTCTATGAATGTTCACATGTTTGATTAAGTTTATGAATTGATAAATCTTACATCAAGATAGCATAGAACATATGGTTGGATAAAAAATTAATTACCTAAAGGATAAAGGTTAAAGATACAAAAGTTTTAGAGGTACTGATTCACCCCTCCCCTCTCAGTACACACTTCCCATTAATTCCAATAATTGGTACCATAGCTAAGTCTCTTATTTGAAAAGATTAAAGGCTTAAGAGAAAAGATCATACAATGGAGAAGTATAGACTTGACAAGAGTATTGAGAATCAAAAGCTACAAATTCAAATCTTCTATGAGTAGTATAAAGAATTTAGAATCAAGATGAGATAGTTTTTAGATGAAAGAAAGTTTACGGCATCTCTGTGTAATGAAAAAAATTACCATGAGGAAGAGATACCCATTTTCTTTGAGTCTTCAGGATCAAATATGAGAAAAGCATTAGACACATCCGAAGAAAGAACCACAAGCCTAAATGAAATTAATCAACATCTAGCTCAACAAGTGAAATATCTGAAAATTGATCAAGAGACACAAATGGTAAGAATGATTGATGTCATGAACAGTGCTATACAAGCTTAGCAAGAAAGAACACTAGCTATTGATGATAGAAGGAAGATTATTGAAAAGAAACAAGAGAAAGAGTCTGAAATACAAAGATTAACAAAACATCATCATGAGATTACAAATCAGATTATTCTTATGAGTCAAGAGACAAAAAAAAAAGAATGTTGAACTCATTGAAAGAATAGAAGCTATCGGTGAGCTAAGGGAAGAAAATGAAAAGCTGAAACAAGAACTCAAAATCCAGCAGCAACATAATAAAATTATCAAGAAAGCTGAAGAGAGAAATAAAAGAATGGATGATTTTCTTAATGGATAATGAAGAATCAACAACAACATCAGTCTAGGCTTTATCGAGAATGGAGAATCACCCAATAAATTTGATCCAAAGAATGTCTATGAAAATCCAAGACCAAGAAAGATGACATGCAATCAGTCTGGAAAGCAAGGCTACACATCAAATCTACACAGAGGAAAAATAAAAGGTATTCCTAAATCCACATCTTCATTCATAGGATTTTGTTATAAATGTAACAAGCAAGGACACAAAGAATATGAATTTAAGTGTTAGATGAAAAAACCAAAGAAGGAAACCTACATGGACAAATACTATCGTACTTGCAAAATGAATGGGCACACAACTCTTGAATGCTGGAAAAAGAAAAAGCAAGCATGGAAGCCTAAAGGTCAACAAACTCCCTATCAAATGAAAAGAGTCGGTCACTAGTATGTATGGGATGACAACACATGAAAAAATTATATAGCATTTGGAAGATTTGGTCACATTGCTACAAATTGTATGAGATAGTGGACAAGAAAGTCTAGAGGCTGGACTAACCCTAGAATGGCATGCTTACACCATCATAAAGTTGGTCATCTCAAGAAAGACTGCAAAGACCGAATGAGAGAGACCAGTAGATTTCCCAATGGAAACACCATTTAAGACATCTAGAGAATGAGAGACAAAATGTGGAGAAAAGCTTCAAACAATGTCGAAGCTGGATCGAGAAATGAAAATGGTGACACCCCATCCAATGGATCTGGTGACATCACCACCCCCACCTAAGAAGAACAAGTAAGTATGGAACTGCATTACACTAAGTAGTATTTTACATTAGTTGCATAATGTGTTGATGAAATTCCAAATTAGCATAAGTAAAGATGCATTATGATAATACTTGTTGAAATATGTGATAACTATTCCATTGGGAAATACATACCAAAATCCATCAGTGTACACTCAAAGATGAAACTACCTACACTTATCTAGAATCAACGGTTAACATGAAGAAGAAAAGTTACTAGTCTAAACTGAGGCTCGTCACTAATCAAGCAAGTTCAGTGAGTTATCTTTGTCATACACTGAAACCCGTCAGTAAAATAAAAGAGTTAGACAATTGCCCCAAAACATCACATTGTCACCAAAGAGATAAGTTAGTGTTCAACCCAACGACTCTGTCTTCACACACCGAGGAGTGGTTGAGCATTAATGACTCACTTTTAGGGAAAACATCTTTAAAAGGGTAACAAAAGGGTTTCATTATTCACCAGCGAACAGAGAAAAGTGATAAGAGAAAAATTTGAGAACAACGCGATAGCATCATAGAGAGACTTCAACTCAACCTAGAGAGATCCAATAGATTAGTGAACAATATAGGTGTAAACAATAAGTTTATACAATAATCGAGAAATCTATTTTACGCATTTTTCAAAAAGCCCTAATATCTGAAACAATGGCCACGACCTCAAGAACCACCAAACTGAAGAACATCAAGGAAGATAAGGTTAAACTTATCAAGAAATATACCTATGAGGAACCTCACTAAAATATTTTCCATGAGGTTGCATAAATACCCGACAATGCTAGATCATTCTCGCAAATACGAACTAGGGTTTTTCTCATCGAAGACATGTGAGCTTACATCCACTGCAAGAATGCAGAAATTGGTGACTTAGAGGTGGAAAAAGATTTCAAGAAGCTATGCAATGAGGATGGATCCATAAAATATGAACACAAACACATAGAGGTGAAAGGGATCACTAATGCCCTATTTTTCCCAAAGGAATTCAAAATCTAGTGGATTCAGTTAGTATTGAGATAAATTCACAACCACGAGCTATGGACGGATGAGCCTAAAATGATAACCCAAGATGTGATTCATGCAGTCACTGGTTACCCTATAACCGACAAGGTAAAGGCATTAAAACACCCACCCAAGGTTGATATTGAGAAGAACATAGGAGCCAAGTGTGATGGCAGAGGACTGAAGGTATCCACTATTACCGATATTGAACTGAAATTTGGGACATGTGTCCTAGGCTACAAATTATTCAAAGCTAGCATGATGAATAGCATAGCATCCAGAGTAGTGGATTTAACATATAAAAGGTACTCAGTTGGATCTGTTGGAACTTCTACTTAATGAGTTAGAAGAAAAGCTGAGAACAATCATAAGTGCAAAGACAAACACATGTAAGTTTGGCTAACTTACCATGTGCATTTTATTTTACTTCTGAGAATCGTTTCCATCTATAGGAGATGTAAAATAGGATACCACAAGACCTGTCACCATGCCGATCATTGAATACATAAAATCACTTGGAGACAACTTTGAAAGAGTAATGGATGAGAACTTTAATGGATTTAAAGACCGAATGTAGAAAAGATTTAGGATCCCTGAGAAACTTATTGACAAATTCAAGAATGATATATGTTTTATGGTTCACACCCACTGAAATTTGGGACATGTGTCCTAGGCTACAAATTATTCGAAGCTAGCATGATGAATATCATAGCATCCGAAGTAGTGGATTTAACATATAAAAGGTACTCAGTTGGATTTGTTGGAACTTTTACTTAATCAGTTAGAAGAAAAGCTGAGAAAAATCATAAGTGTAAAGACAAACACATGTAAGTTTGGCTAACTTATCATGTGCATTTTATTTTACTTTTGAGAATCATTTCCATCTGTAGGAGATGTAAAATAGGATACCACAAGACCAGTCACCATGCTGATCATTGAATACATAACATCACTTGGTGACAACTTTGAAAGAGTAATGGATGAGAACTTTAATGGATTTAAAGACCGAATGTAGAAAAGATTTAGGATCCCTGAGAAACTTATTGACAAATTCAAGAATGATATAGAAAAGTGATAAGAGAAAAATTTGAGAACAACGCGACAGCATCATAGAGAGACTTCAACTCAACCCAGAGAGATCCAGTAGATTAGTGACCAATATAGGTGTAAACAATAAGTTTATACGATAATCAAGAAATCTATTTTACGCATTTTTCAAAAAGCCCTAATATCTGAAACAATGGCCATGACCTCAAGAACCACCAAACTGAAGAACATCAAGGAAGATAAGGTTAAACTTATCAAGAAATCTACCTATGAGGAACCTCACTGCAATATTTTCTATGAGGTTGCATCAATACCCGACAATGCTAGAGCATTTTTGCAAATACCAACTAGGGTTTTTCTCATCGAAGACATGTGAGCTTACATCCACTGCAAGAATGCAAAAAATGGTGACTTAGAGGTGGAAAAAGATTTCAAGAAGCTATGCAATGAGGATGGATCCATAAAATATGAACAAAAACACATAGAGGTGAAAGGGATCACTAATGCCCTATTGTTCCCAAAGGTATTCAAAATCTAGTGGATTCAGTTAGTATTGAGCTGAATTCACAACCACAAGCTATGGACGGATGAGCCTAAAATGATAACCCAAGATGTGATTCATGCAGTCACTAGTTACCCTATAACTGACAAGGTAAAGGAATTAAAACACCCACCCAAGGTTGATATTGAGAAGAACATAGGAGCCAAGTGTGATGGCAGAGGACTGAAGGTATCCACTATTACCAATATTGAACTAAAATTTTGGACATGTATCCTAGGCTACAAATTATTCAAAGCTAGCATGATGAATAGCATAGCATCCAAAGTAGTGGATTTAACATATAAAAGGTACTCAGTAGGATCTGTTGGAACTTCTACTTAATGAGTTAGAAGAAAAGCTGAGAACAATCATAAGTGCAAAGACAAACACATGTAAGTTTGGCTAACTTATCATGTGCATTTTATTTTACTTCTGAGAATCATTTCCATCTGTAGGAGATGTAAAATAGGATACCACAAGACCCATCACCATGTCGATCATTGAATACATAACATCACTTGAAGACAACTTTGAAAGAGTAATGGATGAGAACTTTAATGTATTTAAAGACCGAATGTAGAAAAGATTTAGGATCCCTGAGAAACTTATTGACAAATTCAAGAATGATATATGTTTTATGGTTCACACCCACCACACATACATCAAACCTATTGTACCAAGAAAAACATGGTCACAACCTTTGGAATATGAGGTAAATATTGATCAAGCATCCAATGCAATCCATGCATTGATAAAGGAACCATTAGACAAGACACAACCAAAGTTTGGAACTTATGAGGAGGCCAAATCAAAAATCAAAACCAGTTTGGTGTTAAAGAAAATTGATAGGAAGAAAGATAAAATTGTTAAGAATTTGAAGAAAATACTATCATTTACTGAGGAGGAAACTGAACAATTAAGGAAGAAACTGAAAAATAGTCACCCATCAATGAGGCTGAGCAGGTAAGTGACTCTAGGTCTACAGAGTTAGATACTTCATTGCCAACACTAGAAAAGAGTCCAAGAACCACATCTACTTCAAGAACAAGAAGCCAAACAACTAAGGACTCAAGTCCTTCACTCTTGAATAAAGGACAAGTAAGAACCTAAAAGAGGAAATTGACTACAAAGAAAAGAGGGACAATAAAGAGAAGAAGGCTCATTAGGATTAGGGAAGATATTGAGGACACAGAACAAGATGAAGGTGTTCAAGAAGAAAATAGAAAGATACCTAAAACTGTTTATGAGGTATGTGCTCACATGATCAAATCAGGTAATGCAAATAGTAGGAAGGTCAAGCAATTGTTAACATTGGATCTCGTGGATCAAAATAAGATTGAGGAGGAAATCATTGAAATGATGTGCATATACCATTACCTCCCAATACCACTAATAGACAGAATTCCCAAAGAACTTCAAGATAGACTACCAAAAATATGGAATTTTGTCTTGCACTCCAACAAAGAAATCAGGGAAAGATCCCTAGTATCAGTCATGCCTCCTGAATCCGAAATGGAGGAAATCAAAGGAATGATGAAGGCTCATTCCAAAAGGTTCTCACCAAAGATGAGAGCCTACCAGGTACTAAAAATATGTCTACTAGAGTTAGACCAAAAATAGTGAAGCTGAATTGAGAAAAATACTTAATATTCTTGAAAAGGAAACAAGTTCCGAGCCATAGAGGGCTCCGACTGAGAATCAGGAAATCTGGAATGATCAAGCTACTAAGGAAACAAAACCAAACATCATTAAAGATGTTGAATTGGACAAGGATGAACTAGACACCAAAGGAAATAAGGATATGGATGTTGAAGATTAGATATGACTAGACACCACTATGGACAATATTATAGATAACACAGTCATTGACATAACCGATGATCTAGTAGAAGAAATACAAAAGGATTAAGATATCACTATTACCAAGGATAAGACTGATGAATAAGACACAACATTTGACACTTCACGAGTGAAAATTTCAAGAAACATGGAAATATTGATACAAGCTATCAATATATTTCAAGAAAAAGACAAATCACCTGACAAAGATTCAACCATTCCTGAGGATGCAGGGGATGAAGGAAAGAAAGACAACACCAATGAATAGAATTTCATTAGAGACACTCATATGGTAACCCAAACTGACAAGGTTACTGAAAGATATTTACAACAAACAAATGGAGACAATACTAAGAAGGATAGAAAGACAAAGGAAGATGAAATACATAAGGATACTGATGAAGGAGGAAAAAAAAGATGACATTCCTAAGGTAACCAAACAAATTGTTATAGATAATGTAAGACGTCTACTAAAAACCAACAAGCTGACACCGAAGCACAATAGCAAAAAGAGGCAACAACACAAGTTACTTCATCCAACACAACAAACAAAGCTGAGAAGATGGCTATGTTTCTACACTCAAGTGAAACTCGGAAGAAGAAGAAGAAGAAATCCAAAAAGAGTAAGTTGCAAGTCACTCTAGATGAAATCATTGAGATACCAAAATGTGACCCAACCACACTTGACTATGAAGCATTAAAATAATATGGTGAAATATGCTAGAGGAAGGCACTATAGTAGAAGTTGAGAAAGTAGCACTGAGAATCCATGGTACTAGAAACAACTAGGGACATCTTGCATCAGATTGTACCCGATGTTGATGTTGATCAGAATAAACCAATCCTTGATCAACTAGCAACTCTTACTGAAGCCATTGCAACACAAAACATAGATGTAGAGAATGCAATTGAGAAGAGAGTAGAGAAGAAATATCAGCACAAACTTGTTGAAAAGATCAGCCAAGAAGTGGCCACAAATAAGGAACTATGGGAATCATAAAGACAATTTAGGGAAGAGGTCATCGATCTCCAAGCTCAACTTCTACCAAATCTCACACTTCTTCAACATCATATCAGTTCAGCAAGAAAAGTTATATCAACCCCTGAGATGTCTATGGCAGACAACATCTATGATATGCACTCAAGGATCACACTCAAGCACATGTCTCTAGAGAACCTGAAGGACCAATGTGAGAAGATGATGGAAGACATGAAGTCTTCACACTCTCACATTTTTGATAACCTATAAGGTATGCACCTTTTCCCTTAATATCAAAAAAGAGGGAAAATAATGATATGTATAAATAGGACACTATACAGTACTATAGAAAAAAACCAAAAAGGGGAGTATAATGATATATCGACATATACATAGATGCAGTCATGAAATGACTAAGGAATATATATGATTTACATACTAAACATTTTTGTTAGTATTTTGCACATATCAATTTTTGATACTAATGTAAAAGGGGGAGATTGATGACATTATTTTGCCATTAGTATACAAAGAACACTTTCAATAAACATACATTGAAAGATAGGACACAGAGAAAACTAAAAATATAGATATCTAAGAGATCATCAAAATCTTCTAAGTACAAAGAAAATTGACGACACGATTTTGTGTGTAAACCAAAAATGCAAAATGGAAAGGATGAAGAGGAACCCAAAAGTGGAACCTGACGAGCAGGTCATAGTGCAAAAAAGGTCATAGTGCAAAATGAGTAAACAGTCAAAGATGAACTTGAGAGATAGTTCAAGCAAGCAACACCAAGAAACAGTCTAACTGACTTCAGAGCATAACTGACCAACAGAAATTGAAAGTCAGTTGCAGCCCACAAAAAGTGGATCTGACTTCCACGTCAGATAAAATAGTCGTGTTCTATTTATAGAGTCTTGATTTATTTTTTTAAAACCATATCTTTAGGGACAAGAAACATTAATGTAAGTGTTTTATTCAGTCTAAGTGATTTAAAACACATAGACTAGGAGATCAAGGTAAAGTTCTAAACCTGTGATCTTAGAGTTAATATTGTTTTACGAAAAACTTGATTACGTCAATATATCTTATAAATAGATGTTGTAATCAATAATTATTAATTATGAGAAAAGGATGTGATAATGGATGAGAGGATGAATTAAGCATACGAGCACATCTATGGATCAGACTAAAATTTTCAAGAACCATAATAGGAAAAGGTGAATTTGGTTATCAAGAACCAAGAATAGAGACTACAGAGCATCATAGGTATTATTCAATCACATTAGGTAATATAATTATACATGTAATATTAAATGGATCTATAATCATCAATAGGAGATTGCATACACCAAGTCAAATTTTAATTTTCTTACATTCTAACAAGTGAAGCAAAGTGTAAAAATCCTTTCAAGGAAGGTGGATTTAACCATCCAATTATAAATCTCTTAACCGAGTGCACACTAAATAGTGTTGCTAAAGCTCTTAATAGAGTAGAATTTAAAAAGTATCCATAGATACTCTTAACATGGTATATCATCATAAGTGATCAAATTGTAAGCCTTAAACAGCCCCTTCCAATCTACAGATAGTGAATAATTTGTGGGTTCCATCCCCACCATAGTTTTTACTTCCTAACAGGAGTTTTCTGCGATATCATATCTTATGTTATGTGTCAATTAATTTTATGAATGTTTCTATGAATTTTCACATGTTTGATTAAGTTTATGGATTGATAAATCTTACATCAAGATAGCATAGAACAAATGGTTAGATAAACAATTGATTACCTAAAGGATAAAGGTTAAAAGATAGAAATTTTTTAGAGGTATTGTGGTGCAAGAGAACCCTGAATGAACCAAGAGTTCCTATGGAACTTAGGGTTTCCATTGAGGTCCTAAGAGTCCTCTAGTTATGTTAGCACCATGGTTTATTCATTGGACTCCTTTGTAAGACCATAGTTCCAAGATTGGCATCCTATGAGCCCTTAGTCAACTATTGGTAAATGATTGTCCAAGACCCTAGTTTTAGGTTGTTTTTTATATTTTTCATGTTTGGATCCACTCGGTATCATAAAAATAATTTTGATAGGAAGTTAAGTCATCAAATTTGCAAATTTGCAAAATATGCACAAATTGCTCAAAAGTTGTTAAGCAACTTTGGAGAAAACATGACAACTTTTTTCTCAAAACTTGTAAAACAACTCCCAAATGGATAGTTAGTTCAAATATGTTAAGTAACCATTGGGAGTGACTACAAAATTTATTTTAGGTGGGTGGTAGGTTAATCATGTAAATTTTGGCATTAAGAATCAATAAAATATAACCATTTCTCTGCAAATCCCGTGGACAGTCGATCATTACAGATTGGTACAGATAAAAGGACATGAAATTTTGACACAACAAGTTGGCTCTATGATCCTTCTTCCATTTTCATTTGGTTTCATGTGTTAATCAATCATACTTTGAAAGTTATTTATTTTTTGGTTTTATTTCCTGGTTTATAGGCCCTAAATTAGGGTTTCTTAAAGAATTGAGTGTATTTCTCTTTTCCATAATGGGATTTCAATGAACCTTGGTGGAAAACATGTTTTCATTATGTTATTCAAGAATTTTTAGGGTATATTCACCAAAGTTCAAGGAGATGGGATTGCAATGATGCCCTAGGTGTATATTGCTATGTATGCACCATTCACTGTTTTAGTACAATCAATATAACTCTTGTTTAGGGATTCAAAAAAGGCCCTAAATCGGTGGAGAAGACCCTTTTACACAATCTCACATGATCTAATCATTTTTTTGGCCATTAGATGCATTCTAAAGGTACTTGTAGTGCAAGGGTAGGCCTAATTAGCCTTAATTACAGAAGCATTTTGGTGTGTTTTCTTGTCTTTCCTTAACTTCCATGTTTTTGTGCTTAAGTCTAAGATCTTAGGCCATAAAGGGTGTCTGAATCCATAATCTATTCTAGGGATTATGTGGAAGAATCTTATTTAAGATCAAATATCCTTCGGAAAAAGGCTACAAGCCTAGTGTTGGGTTTATGAAGCAACTATGTCTTGTAGGTTGCAAAGGATGGAAAGAACCATTGGAAATAATTTTTAAATAGACCACACCTATGAGCATAGGTGACCCCTAGTCCTGCAAGTCACTTTTGGGGTATTGTTGCTAATTTGGGTTGAAGTGCTTGGTAACCAACCTTTGGTAGTTGGTATTATAGGACTGGTGAGACCTAGTGATTAGGGTATCCTTGAGGTATTGGGTTTTGATAACCTCAACCAAGTCCTTTTCCACACTTGTGATAAGTGTGAATTACTTTGACCTTTTTTGTTGGGTGTTAAGGGGTGTATTTCCCTATTTGAGTCCTTTAGAGGATTCCTACTAGCCACTCTGCATCAAGTGGTATCATAGCTATGTCTACTCCTGATGACGAAGAGATCCCTTCAAGGGTTACAAACATTGAACTAGAAAAGATGGTGAGAGAACACAGGACAGAAAATGTAGCCTTGAAAAGAAGACTCCAAGAGTTGGAGAACAAAGTAGAGAGGGGAAAATAAGACACCTTTGGTGGTGAAGAAGTGATTGAAGAGAAATATGACACCCCTGATTAGGATGTGAACATTCCTGCTGACCAGAGACCCCTTCTAGATGTCTTAAAATCTATGGGGAGAGGAACCATGGAGGATAAGTTGGATTTACCAACTTTTAGTGGGAAGATGAATCTAGAATTGACCTTGTATTGGATAGAGGCCTTGAAAATATTCTTTGAGTGTGAGGACATCCCTGAGAAGTAGAGAGTGAAGATAGCAAGATCCAAGTTGAAGGGAGTAGCCCTAACTTGGTGGAAATTCATCCAAAAAGAAAGGGTGAAGAATGGGAGAAGTATGATTACTTCATAGAAAAAGATGATAGCCTTGATCAAATATACATATGTGCCTAAATACTATGGGGTGAAACTCTATAGAAAGAAGAAAAACCTAAAACAAAAGGACATGGATGTGGGCTCATACATTGAGGAGTTCCTAAAACTATGAATGAAGACAAATATGGAAAAAGATGAAGAAAAAAACCTAGCAAGGTACATGAATGGTCTTAAGGTATCCATTCAAGAGGAGCTTAGCCTAAAATTCCCTACATCAGTAAACAAGTGTTATCAATTGGCACTCAAAGTAGAGGAGAAATGGAAGAGAAAGAAAAACTTTAACAAGGGAAAGAGCAATGATAGTGGGAAAAACTTTAGAGGAAGAGGAACCTCTTGGAAAAGAGGATAGTACAGTGGTAATAGAAGTAGGACCCCTGACCAAGGAGACAAAGAAAAGAGTGATTCAAAATTTAGAGGAAAATATAGAGGGAGAAGACCCTTCAATAGAGGGAGAACAAATAGTGGAAGAGGAAATGGACCCCTAAGGTGTTACTACTACAATCAATTGAGACACCATGCAATGAAGATGCCCTGAGAAGAGAGACAATAACAATCAAGGAGAAAGAAGAGCACAACTCATTCATGAGGACATGCAAGAAGATAATGAAAATGCAAGGGACTTAGAACCAGAAGAAGGATCATGTTTGATGATAAGACAAGTCCTTCAAGTGCAACAAAACCAAGAACCCCCTCAAAGAAAGAATCTCTTCAGGACAAAGATCTAATGCAATGGAAAGGTATGTAACTTGCTTATAGATTTTGGTTCAACTAAAAACTTAGTATCTTTTGAAAAGGTCCAAAATTTAAATCTCCCTACGAAGCCTCATCCTTTTCCTTATCATGTCTCTTGGCTAAAAAAAGGTCAACAAACCTTAGTAACCGAACAAGCATGGATAGAGTTTTCTATAACAGACTTTAAGGACAAAGTTCTTTGTTATTTTTTTGAAATGGATGCCTCCCACATCCTTAGGAATGCCTTGGAAATATGATGTGGATGCCACACATCATTTTAAGAAGAATACCTACTCTATCACCAAAGATGGAAACACCTTCACCATGAAACCCCTGCCGGATACCAAATCAGAAAAAGAACCTACTATAATCACCATGGGTGTAAAAGAAATGTTAAAAGTATTAAAGGAGCCTAAAACTAAATCTTTTTCCTAATATCCAAGCCCAAGGATAGTATAATGTTTGATAATGATGATCCTATACAAGATGAAGTTAAGAAATTACTTACAAAATACAATGATGTCACTGCTAGTGACCTGCCCACAACCCTCCCTCCCTTAAGAAATATTAGTCACCAAATAGACTTGATACATGGTACCTCCTTACCTAATGAGGACCCATAAAAAATGACACCAGTCCGACATGTAGAGATTGCAAGGAAAGTCAATGAACTGATAGAGAAGGTACTAATTCACAAAAGTTTTAGTCCATGTGTTGTCCCATCAGTTCTAGCCCCTAAAAAGGATTGCAAGTGGAGGTTATGTACTGACAGCAGGGCCTTAAACAAAATCACAATAAGGTATAGGTTACCCATTCAAATAATGAAAGATTTACTAGATCAATTAGGTATTGCTTGCTATTTTACAAAAATTGATTTAAAATCAGGCTATCATCAAATCACGATAAGGCCAAGAGATGAATGGAAGACAACGTTTAAAACAACTAAAGGTATGTTTAAGTGGATTTTTATGCCATTTGGGTTGATTAATTCACCTAGTACATTCATGAGGATCATTAATGAGGTCTTCATTGATTTTATTGGCAAGGTTTTAGTCATATATTTGGATGACATTCTGATTTAGAGTCATAGAAAAGAGGAACATCTTGATCATGTTGAACATTTTTTAAGGAGACTCCATCAACATAAGTTAGTGATTAACTTGGAAAAGAGTATGTTCATGAAGAAGGAACTCATCATCCTAGGTTTTTTCATCTCCCAAGGAACCCTAAAAATGGATCCAGAAAAGGTTGCAGCAATTGTCAATTGGCCTCCACCAAAGAACCAAGGTGATGTTAGAAGTTTTCATGGTTTAGAAACTTTTTATAGAAATTTTATTAAGAATTTTAGTCATGTGTGTGCTCCTATGTTGGACACAATAAAGGGGGCAAAAAGAATATATTTGAATGGACTAAAGAAGCTGCAGATGCATTCCAATATCTCAAGAATAAAGTGGCCCAATACCCAATTCTAGTGCTCCTTGACTTCAATAAGGTATTTACTGTTGAAATAGATGCAAGAAACTTGGTAATAGGTAATTTCTTGAGCCAAGAAGGTAAGGCTATATCATTTTATTCAGAAAAATTAAATGACGCAAAGAATAGGTATTCTACATTTGACTTAGAACTTTATGAAATGGTACAAGTGCTGAAAAAGTGGAGACACTACCTAATCCCTAAATAATTCATTATTTATACTAATAACCATGCACTAAGTTTCTTAAATATTCAAGAAAAACTTGGAGTCAAACACACCAAATGGATGGAACAGTTAAAGGCCTATACCTTCAATATAAAGCACAAAAAGGGAGTGGCAAACAAAGTGGCTAATGCCCTAAGAATAAGGTTTGGATTGGTTGAGGAAGTACAACTTCAGAATGTAGGGATTGACTCCCTAAAACACCTATATGAAGATGATCCAGATTTTGGAGAAATATTTGAGGTATGCACAAAGATGATAGCAAGATATCATACTAATTTTTTTGATTTCCTAATTCAGACTGGACTTTTTTTTAAAGGAGCTCAACCATGCATACCTAAATGTTCCATGAGAACAAATATTGTAAAGGAAAAACATTGTGGTGGCTTAGGAGGACATTTTGGGATAGATAAAACCATAGATTTAGTGAAAATAAATTACTTTTGGCCAAGAATGGGGAATGAAGTCAAGAAGTTTGTAGAATATTGTACTATTTTGTAACAAGCAAAGGGTGTATCCACTAAACAAGGACTATACTAACCCCTACCAATTCCCTCTAGGCCATGGGAATCAATTTCAATGGACTTTGTAATAGGTTTTCCAAGAACAAAATAGGGTTATGATAGTGTTTTTGTCATAGTGGATAGATTTAGCAAAATGGTGCATTTTGTTCCTTGTAAGAGAAGAAATGATGCTTCATACATAGCAAATCTATTTTTTAAGGAAATGGTTAGAATCCATGGTCATGTTGGAGATTTTTTTCTGTGCAAGTAGTTGACTATATGTTTGTCATTGGTGACAAAATATAGTATACAACACTGAACTGTATTCACTTTTTAGTATGGATATGTGGAAGCCTTGCACAGTTTTTTTTTATGTTTCAGACATAGTTACTATACCATGTACATACACATACATTTAGATGTTTAGTAACAGTTGAGTTATGTTACTCTTTTTACCAGACAAAGTTTTAGAAGATTGTTTTTAGAAAGCCGACAGTAATTTTATTGATTCTTCAGTTGTGTCTATCTATGGGATATGCGTGTTTAGATTCATATTTAGTTATGATTCTAAGTTAATTAGCCAAAGGCGCTAGTCATTTTTCATCTGAAGCATGACATTTGGGTAATTTTTGTGGAGCCGACTATGTGAAGGGATGCATCTATTCTGTTTGAGTTGTATGGTTCTAATTATGTTGCATGCTTGATTTGGCCAACTAAAAAAGCATTAAAGGGATTCCTAAAGCTGACAAAAATCATATCTTTTGGATAAGATACTTATAGTAGTTCATTTTAAGATCACAAAGTGTGAATGATAAGAAAAGAGATATAAAAAGGATAAAATAGAATGATGATTGTTTTTGGACAGTAAATCCATTTCATTCATCAGATAAAGATCTATGTGAAGAAGTAGAGAGTATATACAATTCATTGGAATTGATCAAGACAATGTCTACTCAAACAATTCATTATTAGATATAGTGTATATCTATTTTACTAAAGGTTGTAGCCTTCATCATATTAGCATTGAGATTTTGGACAGTGAGTCCTCACCCCTAGTAGGGTTATTTGTAAAAGACTCCTAATAGGTTCTGACCCTTAACCAGGTCACTGTACTTATTGCTTTGTAAAGAACAACTCCTAATAGGGTTGTAAGATCTTATAATAGGGATTATTATACTCAAGTACAATTTTTTGTGTGCTAATTCCCACTGGGGTTTTTACCTAGTTTGGTTTCCCCGTAACCAAAATTGGTGTGGTCTATTTTGTGTTATCTTAAATGTGTATGTTCTTATGATATTCTGTAATTAATTAGAGAAAAATAATTTAACTTGCTGATAACTGATTCAACGCCCCCCCTCTCTTAGTTATCCCTTGGGACTATTCCAACAATTGGTATTAGATCCAAGTGCCTTGGAGAGAAAGCCTAACAACTTAAGGTAGATCAAATGGCTTACTTCAGGAAAGAGAATCCTAAGTTTTATGGAGAGAATTATCTTGACTGAAAGAACAAAATGATAACACATCTTTAAAGTGTTGGTTTTGAGATTTATGAGATTTCTAATCATGCAATTTATGTTCCCACCTTGAAGGACCTTGGAGAAGAAGATTCTACTAATAAACAAAAGTAAGTATTCACCCAAAATGCAATTGACAAAGAAGCCCTAATCAGTGCCCTATCTGACAGTAAATTTTTTGAGATCAAGAAGGTAAACAAAGCATATTCAATTTGGAAATACCTAGAAGACATGTTCAAAGGAGACATCCAAGCCAAGAATGCACGCAAAAATACATGGAAGAAAAGATACAAAAATTTAGATATGCTACCTGAAGAAAACATCAGAGCTTACAATCAGAGGATTAAAGAAGCAGTCTCAGGAATCAGGAACAATGATGGAGAAATTTCAGAGGTTGATATAATTGAAAAATTAATGACCACATTGACAGTAGATTATGAAAGAAAGATAAACATCTTGGATGAAGCCATGCAATTCTCAAAGGACTTGAAAAGAGAAACCTTGATTACCAAAATATTAGCATTTGAGATATCAAGATTGAAGACAAAACCTAAAATGGAAACAACTTTCAAAGTCTCAGTCCATGGCAAGAAATCCTTGAGCATCTCTAGTAATAATGAGAAAGAAGAAGTTGTTACAAAAATAGAAGAAATCATTGTTATGATTGCTAAGAAGGAAAGTAAATGTAAAGGAAAATATGAAGGAAAACTACAATTCAAATGTTTCTCATTTAACAAAGTTGGCCACTTTGCATCCAAGTATCCTACAAGAGTCAAGAAGTACAGATCAGATTAAAAACCCAAATATACTAAGGAATGCTATCATGCTGAAGATGGTGTAACTAATGATGATTCAAGAGAAGATGAAATTGGATTCATTCCAATTAAATATAATGAAAAAATGATTGAAATAATATAAATTGAAGATGAAAAGAAAGCACAAGAATTGGCTTTAGTTTCACAAGCTGACATCAGAATAGACTAGATCATAGATAGCAGGTGTTCACATCACATGACAGGTGACAAAGATATATTTGTACATCTAGACAAGTACAAAGGTGGCATGGTCAGATTTGGAGATAACACTCCCAAACCTATCATAGGAAGAGGATCTATCACCTTAGATGGAAACAAAAAGACATATGATGTTCTTTATGTTGATGGTTTAGATCATAACGTACTAAGTGTTGGAAAATTGTTATATAAATGATATCAGGTGGAATTCAAAAAAAATATATGCATTATTAACAACAAATAAGGAGACATGATTGCATTAGGTTCAAAGACAAAAGGTAATGTTTTTCAGCATAACTCCAAAGTAAGTTGTTTTGTTGCAAAAGTGGATGACAGTTGGATTTGGCACAAAAGACTTTGTCATATCAATTTTGACAAAACAGTGAAGATAAGTAATGTAAAGGAAGTAAGAGACCTTCCTAGTATTGCAAGAGAAATTGATACTATGTGCAAGGAATGTGTGATGGGAAAGAATTTGAGGACCTCATTCAGAAGCAAACAAAAATCTGTAGAGAACAAACTAGATCTAATACATATATACCTATGCGGACCTACTCGAACAAGATCATACTATGGTGAAAGGTATTTTATTTTGTTTTTTGATGATTTCTCCAGGATGATGTGGGTTGCACTCTTAAAAGATGAATTTGAAGCTTTTGAGACGTTCAAAATATTCAAAGCTAAAGTTGAAAATGAATCTAGATTAAAGATAAAATGTTTGAGATCTGATAGAGGAGGAGAATTCACCTCTGATAAGTTTCTTGAGTACTGCAAAGAACATGGGATCAAAAGACAACTAAGTGCACCCAGAACCCCTCAACAAAATGGAATTGTAGAAAGGAGGAAGAAGATAATACTTGACACATTGCACAATATCATGATTGAAGAAAAAGTTGCGCACACCTATTGGAGAGATGCAGTCAATATAAGAGTCTATACTATCAACATAATTCAACTAAGACTAGGCGCAGACAAAAAATATTATGAACTTTGATTTAGTAATGTACCTACAGTAAAATACTTCATAATCTTTGGAAGCAAGTGCTACATCAAGAGAGATGTTGGTGTTGGCAAATTTGATGCTAGAAGTGATGAATATATTTTTCTTGGTTACTCTACTAAGAGAAAAGCTTACCGATGTTTCAATTTAAGGTTGAAGAAAATCATTGAGAGTGCACATGTGAATATTGATGAGAATTTCATGATTCAAGAGATATATTATGAATATGCACCTATGATTAAAGATGAACCTAGACCTATCAATAAGGATACAGTTATTGAAGAAATATTTGAGTGTATTGATGTATCATGCAATAACCCTAAAACAAGTCAAGAAGAATCACAGATTATAGATGAGAGTGTCACACCTAAAATCTCAAAATACATATCTAAATACCACTCTAAATAAGATATCATTGGAGATCAGAGCAGTAAAGTTCTGACAAGATCCAGAGCAAAAGGTTCAACCGTTGATGAAGAGGTATGCTTACTTTCACGGATTGAACCCTTAAGTGTTGAAGATGCATGTAATAATTCATATTGGAAAAGTGCAATTCAAGAAGAATTAGATCAAATAATGAAGAATGACACATGGGAATTGGTCCCTAGACCTTGTGAGAAGAATGTGATTGGAACTAAGTGGATATTTAGAAACAAAATGAATGAAGATGGGATGGTGATAAGAAATAAAGCAAGATTGGTATGTAAAGGATATGAGCAAAGATAAGGAATTGCCTATTCTGATACATTTTCCCCTATGAGAAGACTGGAAGCTATAAATTTATTTTTAGCCAATGCAACATTCAATAACTTCAAAGTATATCAAATGGATGTCAAGTCAGCTTTCCTAAATGGTGACTTGAAGGAAGAAGTCTACATAGAGCAGCCTGAAGGATTCAAACTTTAAGACAAACCAGATATGGTATGCAGACTAAAGAAAGCCCTCTATGGACTTAAACAGGCCCCAAGAGCATGGTATGAGAGACTTGATGGCTACTTAACAAAGATTGGATTCAAAAAGGGAGGATAAGATTCTAACCTATTCATTAGAGAGACACATGAAGGTTTACTACTTGTTGCTATCTTTGTTGATGACACTATTTTTGGAGGTAATGACAAGCTTAGTGAAGAATTTGCAAATGAGATGCAGAGTGAATTTTAAATAAGCATGATTGGACCTATAAAATAATTTTTGGGATTAAATGTAAAACAAGCAGACAAAGGCATATTCATAAATTAGTATAAATATGTGATGGAGATATTAAAGGCTTTCAAGATGGAATATTTCAAACGAGTAAGCACCCCCATGATAACAGGAAGCAAGATTTCTAAAGGTGATGATTCCACAACAGTTGAGAAGACACTATACAAGTCTATGATTGGAAAACTCATATATCTCACTCAATCTAGACCTGATATTTCTAATGCAATTGGTATTGTTGGAAGATTTGCAGATGAACCTAAACAAAATCACTTAATGGCAATAAAAAGAATATTTAGATACTTAAAGGGAACTATAGACTATGGTTTATGGTATCCTAACTTAGACAATGCACAACTTCATGTGTATACTATTGCTTATTGAGAAGGTTGTGTTGATGATAGAAAGAGTACC
Organism: Thuja plicata; assembly: GCA_018584345.1. Taxonomy (NCBI): domain Eukaryota; kingdom Viridiplantae; phylum Streptophyta; class Pinopsida; order Cupressales; family Cupressaceae; genus Thuja; species Thuja plicata. The sequence continues at coordinate 2,067,010 of MU223844.1, forward strand.
TCAGGAGGAGCAATATTCCTTGGAGACAGATTGGTCACTTGGACAGGCAAGAAGTAGAATTCTATTTCTCAGTCAACATCTACAGAAGAATATGTAGTAGCAGCATTGAATTGTTCTACAATTGTTTGGATCATATAGATGATACAAGACTTTGGAATTTAGATTGATTATCCTATTGTTATTCACTATGATAACACTAGCACTATCAATATGTCAAAGAACCTTGTGATGCACGCAAAGACAAAACACATTGAAATAAAATATCATTTCCTCTGAGAAAAAGTTGCAGATAAATAAGTAAAGTTGGATTATGTGAGCATTAAAGAGCATTTAGCAAATATTTTTACAAAGCATTTATCAAAAGATACTTTTGACTATCTCAGGGAGAAGATGGGAGTAATTCCCTTTCCTGAGTCTGATTAGAATTTGCAGCAAGAGCAACAGTCCTTGGTGACTAATAAATGGTTGACTACTCTACTTCTGGAGTAGTACCTGTGATTAATGGTATTTGGCACCCTTTTCCATTGATGTCAAAGGGGGATTATATAGTAAGGGGGAGGATATACTCTGGGGGGGTATATAGTCATGAAAATGAAAACACAGTCAGAGGAGCTGCAATAGTGAAGAGGAACCTTTGATGAGGATATTGAGAAGATTGTAAAAAGGAGGATAGTTTGGGTTGATGGTGTTTTTCATATCATATGTTTCCATCAATGTCAAAGGGGGAGATTGTTGTGGATTTGCTTCTATGCAAATAGTTGACTGTATGTTTGTCATTGATGACAACATATAGTATACAATAGTGAATGTATTCACTTTTCAGTATGGATATGTGGAAGCCTTGTATACTTGTTTTTATTTTTTAGACATAGTTACTATACCATGTACATACACATAGATTTAGATGTTTAGTAACAGTTGAGTTATGTTACTTTTTTTACTAGACATAGTTTCAAAAGATTGTTTTCAGGAAACTGACAGTAATTTTATTGATTTTTCAGTTGTGTCTATCTATGGGATATGCGTGTTTAGATTCATTTTCAATTATGAGTCTTATTTAATTCACCAAAGACACTAATCATGTTTCATCTGGAGCATGACATTTGGGAATTTTGGTGGAGCCGACTATGTGAAGTGATGCATCTATTCATTTTGAGTTGCATGATTCTATTTATGTTGTGTGCTTGATTTGGCCAACTAAAGAATCATTGAAGGGATTCCTAACGCTGACAAAGATCATATATTTTGGAGAAGATACTTATAGTAGTTCATTTGAATATCACCAAGTGTGAATGATAAGAAAAGAGACATAAAAAGGACATAATAGAATGATGATTGTTTTGGGATAGTAAAGCCATTTCATTCATCAGATAAAGATCTATGTGAAGAAGAAGATAGTATATACAACTCATTGGAACTGATCAAGACATCAAGTCTACTCAAATAGTTCATTATCAAATATAGTGTATAGATATTTTACTGAAGGTTGTAGCCTTCATCATATTAGCAGTGAGCTTTTGGACAGTGAGTCCTCACCCTTAATAGGGTTATTTGTAAAAGACTCCTAACAGGGTCTAACCCTTAACCAGGTCACTATATTTATTTCTTTGTAAATAACAACTCCTAATAGGGTTGTAAGATCTTCTAACAGGGATTATTATACTCAAGTATAGTTCTTTTTGGGTGCTAATTCTCACCAGGGTTTTTACCTAGTTTGGTTTCCTTGTAACCAAAATTGTGGTGGTCTAGTCTATGTTATCTTAAATGTGTATGTGCTTATGATATTCTGTAATTAATTAGAGAAAAAGAATTTATCTTATTGATAACTGATTCACCCCCCCCTCTCTCAGTTATCCCTTGGGACTATTCCAACATGGTGTACCACAAACAATTGTCTCTAACAGAGATGTAAAGTTTCAAGGGCACTTTTGAAGGAAACTCTTCAAGAAATTGGGCACCAATCAGACTTATATTTCAACATACCACCCAAAAATATATGGGGAAATGAAGGTGGTAAATAGATCTCTTGGGAATCTCCTAAAATTCCTTACAAAATAGTACACCCAAATTTGGGACATGATTCTCCCTCAAGAAGAGTTTGCATTTAATGATTCAATGAACCAGTCTACTGGGAAGAAACCATTTCAAAAAATATATGGACTCCATAAAAAATCTCCATTACACTTGGTGGAATTACCTTCTGATTACAGAGTTAGTGCACAAGGAGAGGAATTGGCCAAACTGAACTCTAAAGTGTAGACAGAAGTGAAAGAGTCACTACAATAGTCCACCATGAAATATAAAGCACCACCAGACAAGAGAAGGAGAGAGATTCATTTCAAGGTTGGAGATAAGGTATGGGCATACCTAAGGAAGGAAAGACTACCTAAAGTCAGATACTCAAAGTTGCACATGAAGAAAGTTGGACCATGCACCATCTTCAACAAGATGGGTGAAAATGCATATGAAATTTCTTTACCTCCTACCTTACTATTTTTTCCTATTTTTAATGTTACAGACCTCACCCCTTAAAAGTGTGTTGCAGATACTACTAATGAGCAGGGTCCACAAGATGAAGATGATGGAGACTATGTGACAGATCTCCCACAAAGAAAACCAATGGAGTTAGACATAATTTTGGAATACAAAGTGCTAAAGCGAAAAAGGAAGAACAAGTACATGTAGTAATTAGTGAAGTGGAAAGGACTCCCTCCAATAGATGCTACCTAGATGACAGAGGAACAAATCCAACAACATGGAACCACTGTTGACCAGTTAACCTCAAGTGGGAACTTGAGTTCAAGTCTCATGGGGAGTATGGTGCAGGAACACCCTGAATGAACCAAGAGTTCTTATATAACTTATGGTTTCTATTGAGGTCCTAAGAGGCCTCTAGTTATGTTAGAACCATGGGTTATTCATTGGACTCCTTTGTAAGACTATAGTTCCAAGATTGACATCCTATGAGCCCTTGGTCAACTATGGGTCAATGATTGTCCAAGACCCTGGTTTTAGGTTTTTTATTATATTTTATTTTTTTCATGCTTGGATCCACTAGGGATCACATAAATAAGGTTGAGACCAAGTTTGGTGATCAAATTTCCAAAATCGCAAAAATGCAAAAATTGCTCAAAAGTTGTCAAGAAACTTTGGAGCAAACATGCAACTTTTTGTCAAAACTTGTAAAACAAATCCCAAATGGCTAGTTAGTTAAAATATGTTATGTAACCATTGGGAGTGCCTATAAAATCCCTTTTAGTCAGGTGGTAGGTTAATCATGTAATTTTGGCATTAAGAATCGATAAAATATAACCATTTCTCTACAAATCCCGTGGATAGTCAATAAGTATGGATTGGTACAGATTGAAGACATAAAAGTATGACACAACAAGTTGGCTTTGTGAACCTTCTTCCCTTTTCATTTTGTTTCATGTGTTGATCAATCATACTTTGAAATTTATTGAATTTTTAGTTTCACTGCCTGGTTTATAGGCCATAAATCAGGGTTTCTTAAAGAATTGAGTGTATTTCTCTTTTCCACCATGGGAATTCTATGAACCTTGGTGGAAAGCATGTTTTAATGATGTTATTCAAGTATTTGTAGGATAGGTTCACCAAAGTGCAGGGAGATGGGCTTGCCATGATGCCCTAAGTGTATATTGCTATGTATGCACCATTCACTATTTCAGTACAGTCAACATAACTCTTGTTTAGGGATTCAATAAAGGCCCTAAATCAGTGGGGGGGGACTCTTTTACACACCCTCACATGATACAATCATTTTTTTCAAAATTGGATGCATTCTAAAGGTACTTGTAGTGCAAGTGTAGGCCTAATTAGCCCTAATTATAGAAGCATTTTGGTGTGTTTTCTTGTATTTCCTTCACTTCCATGTTTTTGTGCTTAATTATAATATCTTAGTCCATAAAGGGTATCTGAATCCCTAATCCATTCTAAGGGTTATGTGGAAGAATCTTATTTAAGATCAAATATCCTTCGAAAAAAGGCTACAAGCCTAGTGTTGGGTTTATGAAGCAATTATGTATTGTAGGTTGCAAAGGATGCAAAGAGCCATTGGAACTACTTGTTAGGGACCTAAATAGACCACACCTATGAGCACAGGTCACCCCTAGTCCTGCAAGTCACTTTTGGGGTATTGTTGCTAATTTGGGTTGAAGTGCTTGGTAGCTAACCTTTGGTAGTTGGTGTTCTAGGATTGGTGAGACCTCATTATTAGGGTACCCTTGAGGTACTGGGTTGTGATAAATTCAACCAAGTCCTTTTCCACACTTGTGATAAGTGTGAATTACTTTGGCCTTTTGAGTTGGTTGTTTAGGGGTGTATTGCCCTATTTGAGTCCTTTAGAGGCTTCCTAGTGCCCACTCTGCATCATACCAATTCACCCCTCCCCTCTCAGTACACACTTCCCATTAATTCCAATAGATATTAAATCCTATTTTAAGAAACCATTCTTTCTGTATTGCCAAGAAACCAGTAAGAAAAGCTACAAATTCTCTTGTGCTAACCAATCAACAATATTAAAGGGACATATATCATTTATGAAACCTTTTAGTATATAAGGTTATCTTCCTGTATTATGTAAAGAGTTTCTTTTAATCTCCATGGTAATAAACTTAATAAGACAAACAACAATCATGCATGAACACTTATTCATGCCACATGATATTCAGGCATAAAAGATGTCAAATTTATTATGTTTACTAATCTTTTGAGCTTTGAGGTGTTATTATTGAACAAAAAAAATAGGGGTTCACTAAAAGTGCAAAGATTGATTGATTGGGGAATTCACCAACAATAGAGAACAAAGGGGAAGAGGAATGGAAGGAGCAAGAGTTGGAGTGGGAGCTAGAGACAACAGGCTGGCAAGATGGAATTTGAAAACCTGTGATGGTAGGAAACATGATGGTGGAGGAAACTTGGCATCTACACATGCAGGAGACTAGTAGAAAGTGAGATGATCAACAAAAGAGGGCTCCACTTAAGATTTAGATGATGTCAAGGACCCTCCTTTTTGAGATGGTGGGCCAGGAGAAACCTCATCTAAACATAAGAGTTCTTTGGCCAAAAAAATGATCATGCTTCAAACAGGAATCTACCTAAAGGTAGCTGGTCATCGTTATTTGGGATTAACACCTTAGGAAAATCTTCTTTTCCTAGTATCAATAACATCTCAGAACCCAGTAAGGGTTATTTTGTTATCTACATTCCTGATCCACTTGTGGATCATACTGTATCTACAATGGCTCTTACTCTGGTTGGTACTTTTATAGGGGTAAGACCTAATATTGAGCTTGTCAGAGAGTTTACTTATCATAAATGGAAACTCAAGGGACAAGTGGATATCGCCGCAATGTCGAAGGGGTTTTTCTCCTTTGTCTTTTCAAATATGGAAGACCTATAAAAAGTGCTATGTGGAGGACCCTGGATGTTTGGAAAATCATCTTTGTCTCTTAAAAAATGGGTTACGAGTCTAGATCTGAATGTTGAGATATTTGATACTTCTCCTATTTGGGTGAGACTACCTAGCCTCCCAATGGAATACTGGCATGAGGATGTATTTGTTGGTCTCACAAGTGCTTTTGGGGAACTCCTATCAATAGACCCGATGATAGCTACCAGATCTAGACTGGTCTATGCTATAATTTTAATGAACATACACCATAAGAAGGATCTTCTTGAGGTCATTACTATCAACTCTAAACTGGGTAAGCACATCCAAATTGTTGAATATGAATTGGTTCCCTTTGCTTGTTTTTCTTGTAAAAAAGTTGGTCATTGGGATAAACATTGTCTACTGAATAAACCAAAAGAACAAGAAGAACATAAAGGGAACAAAAAAAATTATGGAAGAAAAAAATAATCCAAATTTTAATTCTTTAGGGAATCCAGATCTAGGTTAACAAGAGAACAAAATAGAGAGTTTAATCAGTAATGAATTAGAGGTAAACTTCCTACCTGAAAACCACATCACTTTGGATAAACAGTCTAGTATTGATCAAGAAGTTAAAGTGAAATCTAGATAAGAACAAGAACAACCTAAAGAGAAGGAGCTAGAAGCTAATAATAATAGAACCAATTTGAAGGGTCCAGAATGTTTTCCCCCTACAATAGCTGAAATTCATCTTCCTGAAGAAGGAATTATCAAGGAACATGACCACAATGGTAATACTTTTGAAGACAGTGATGATGATTCATTATCCCCTATTGTAGATCTGTGGAGTGAAGAAATATTGGAGAGAAATTTGAGTCCATAGATAATCCTAGAAACCTAGGAAGCTCCATGGTCACAGGTAAAGGAAAAAAAAAATTCAATAAAAATTCAAGGAGAAAAGGAGACCAAAACTACAGTAAAATGAGTGAATCAGCTAAAAAACAAGAAAGCCAAAGTCAAGGGGGAGTAAAAATGAGAAGACAATACAAGGCATATGTGGGAACTCCTAAAAGTAAAAAAGGAAGGGAATCACACAAGAAAAAAAGAGATAAAGAAGAAAAAAAGAATATAGCATATGGAAAACAACGCACCATTCCTGAGATATTTTCTCCAAGTCTTTAATATGAAAGTTATTTCTTGAAATATAAGAGGGGTTTAACATCCCCCATAAATAGGATGTTATGAACATGTTTAGAGATAGAAAACCTGATATCTTACTTATTCAAGAAACTAAAATTCCTAAAGAAAAGCTATAAAAAATGCATGTGTCTAAAGATTATGGGAGTATAGGAGGCGATTCTTATGGTGCTTCAGGTGGCATTGGGATTTTCTGGAATAATAAAAATGTTGTGTGCAATTTAATTCTTAGTGAAAAGAATGTTTTAGTGGTCAAGATTACCTTCCTTAAGGAGAACTTTAGCTGGAACCTAATCAATATATATGCCCCTAACACTAGAGGAGGTAGACATAAGTATATGAAAAGATTGAAAGATATCTATAATATTTACCAAGCAACTAGCTGGATGATCATGAGAGACTTTAATACTCCTCTTAAAAATGAGGAAAAAAGGGTGGTATTACCTCCCAGCTTGATAGCAGATCTGATCTGGTGGACTTTATCAATGAGGAAGCCTTATTAGATATTGACCTGGAAGGTATTGACTATACATGGTCGAATAGATGTACGGGGAAGGATCTAATCTAGGTTAAACTAGATAGAGCCCTCTTAACCCATGATTGGCTATACAGGTATTTTTGTACTCTTTATCCTGAACTTCACATTAGTTGTGACCACTATCCTATATCCTTAAATATTAATCAGATCAAGGGTAGAAATAATATTCCCTTCAGATTTGAAAAAATGTGGCTAGCCCACCCTAATTTAAAAGAAAAGATTGAGGAATGGTGGAACTACACTATTGAAGGGGGAGCAATGTATAGAATGGCTAAGAAACTAAACACAATTAAAATTAATTTGAAAATATGGAATAAGGATGTGTTTGGGGATATCTTCCATCTGAAAGGGAATTTGTAGAATGAACTTAAGGAAATTTAGGATAGTATTTAGAAGGATGGTCTTTTAGAGGAAACAAGAACTAAGGAAAACAAACTCCTTGTAGATTATCATAACATTATTACCAGGGAGGAATACTTCTAGACACAAAGATCTAGATTTCTTTGGCTTAAGGCAAGGGATAAAAATACAAGATTCTTCCATATGACAATGATGAAACATAAAGCTATGAATAAGATTATGAATCTACAATCTAAAGGTAAATCCGTAAGGAAGGAGGAAGATATCACATCAGAAATGTTAAGATACTTTTCACAGCTACTGACTAAGGAAAATAATTTGAATATATATGATCAGGATGAAATTCTCTTAGTCATTCCCAAGTTGGTCGATGATCCTTCTAAAAAAATGCTCCAAGCTATTCCATCGAGCAAGGAAATCAAGAATGCTATTTTTTCTTTTGAATGGGAAAAATCTCTTGGCCCAGATGGCTTCCCTATGTTGTTTTTCCTGCAATTTTGGAATATTATTGGTTAAGATGTGCAGGATGCAATCAAAGAATTCTTTGGCACTATTGTCTTCTCAGGGATTTAAATGCTACTTTCTTGGTTCTTATTCCTGAAAAACTAGGAGCTAACACTGTGGAAGAATTTAGACCTATTAGCTTGTGCAATTCCCTATACAAGATTATTTCTAAAGTTATTACCTCCAAACTGCTTCAATTTCTTCTGAATATTATTTCACCCTAGCAAAATGGTTTTTTTCTTGGGAGACAAATCCTCAATTCTATTATTGTGGCTCATGAGAATTTCCACTCACTGGAAAAGGAAAAAAAATAGGGTTTCATGATGAAAATTGATCTTTCTAAGGCCTATGATAGAGTTGATTGAAAATTTCTGCAGAAGGTCTTGTCTTCTTTTGGTTTTAACAAAGAGGTTATTAAAATCATTATGCAACTTGTGACAATTGTTTCTTCTTCATTCATTGTTAATGGGAGATCCTCTACCTTTTAAAACCCACCAGAGGTCTGAGACAAGGAGATCATGTCTCTCCTATACTCTTTTCTATACTTTTTGAGTGCTTTGGGAGGTACATCCATAGAATAGTAGAAAAAGGTGAAATAAATGGTATTCAACCCTCTTCAACTAGACACCTTTTCTCCCACAAGACATTTTTGGATGATACTCTCATTATGAGAGAGTCAACTATTAAAGAAGCCAGAAATCTAAAGAAAGGCATGTCTATCTATACTGCGGCAACTGGCCAGCTAGTAAATTGGACTAAGAGCTCTATTTTCTTCATATATACTCTGGAAGAAAGAAAAAAGAAAATGTCAACTATTCTTGGTTGTACTATTGGGAAACTTCCTTCATCTTACTTGGGTTTACCTCTCTGCTCCAATCCTTAGAAAAGCTTCTAGCATACTCTTATAGATAGATATAACAATAAACTTGTTGGTTGGAAAGGGGCACTTCTTAGCAATGCGGGAAAGCTCTAATTTTTGAAATCTACTCTTCAGAATCTCCCAGTTTGTGCTATGAGCTTTTTTACAACACCCTACAAAATTGCTACTGAGATATACAAAATCTAGAAAAGACTTCTTTGGTCAGGGGTTTAGGAAAAGAAAATACTTAGCCTTGTTTCTTGGGACAAAGTTTGCACACCCAAAAAGTTTGGAAGAAAATCATTGAGAGGTGCAAATAATATATTGGTAATAAAGCTATTGATTATTGGCAAGACAACAAATGGAAGAATCTGGGAGAAATTGATGTTAGATTTATTTCCCTCCAGCATGAATTACAGACCTGGTATATTAAAGATAGCATCCAAGATTTGATTGTTTGGAATTCTACTTCTGATGGAAAGTACTCTGTAGCTTCCGCTATCAAAACCTTCAATGAAAGAGAGGAAAGGCCTCCCTACTCCTTTGTGTGGTATAAAAATCTCATGCCTAAAATCATTTTTTTCTACTGACTCCTTATTCTAAATAAACCGCTGACTCTAGATAATCTTACTAGAAAGGGTTTCAATATTGTTAATAGATGTAGTATTTTTTTTTTAAATTATGAATCTTGTGATCATGTCATGCTCCATTTCCCATTCACTCGTAAAGTCTGGGATATCATCTTTAGAAAATGGAGTCTATGCTGGTGTTTTCCTTCTGTTTGGCAGGATTTTTCTTGCTCAATTGAGTTATCCATCTCAGAACTTCATAGACAAAGATCTCTAGTTCCTCATTACTCCTCCCTTTTGCTGGAGAATATGGAAAGAACACAACAATAGAATCTTCAAAAAAAATTAGTATAGCCCTGAAGTGGTAGGAAATTAAATTTGCAGGGCACTGGAAGAAAACTTTCTCTCATCAAAATTAGAGTCTAATTATAGAAAGAGCAGAAATGATAGAGATCCAAATCCTATAAACCAAAGGTCTATGGTGACTTGGACCTTGCCCCTTGAAGATTGGGTTAAAGCTAACTTTGATGGCACAGCGAAGGGAAATTTGGGCAATGCTGGAGGAGGAGGCATAAAAAGATATCAGAATGGTAATTGTGTTGGAGCAATTACTTCTCCTCTGGTAACTCAGTCTAACCATATTTTTGAGGCTATGGAGGCTCTAAACGTAATCTTGTTGGTGGCAGAATTGGGCTATAAGAAAGTCTGGCTGGAGGGAGACTCTTTAAATATTATTAATAATATTAGAGGAAAAAGAAAGGTGTCTTGGACAATTGACCATATAATTGTCAAAATTAAAGATGTGGCCTCAAAATTTACATCCTTTTATGTCACTCATAATTATCGGGAAACTAACCAAGTGGAAAATAGTCTTGGAAACTGTTGTCTACCAAAATTGTGCCTTTTTAAGTTAGCAGGAACTTAACCTTTTGGAGAAACATGGAAACATTCCAAGGTTGTGGGTAACCTATGGCTGGAATGAATCTTCGGGTTCTAGATCGGCTTCCTATATGATGATCACCTATTTGTTTCTTGAAAGACTAAGAACTGATGGGGAAAAGGAATAGAAGGAGAACAGAAAATAAAACTATATCCTAAATGGTGATGCAACAGAAAATATCTGAGAAATGTACAAATAACCTAACACACAATGAACTAGTTACTCAAACTTTCTTACACAACCCCACTCAATCTTACTATCTGCATAACCAATTTATAAGAAGGCCAATAACGACAGTCCCTTCAAAGGAGAAAGATTTCTCACAATTTGGGGAAAATCTGACTTGAGCACAACTTAAAACCTGCAAATAAGCATGAAATTCTGCATAAAGGCACTGATATGCGATACAAATTAAGGACAAAGAACATCACAAAATTTGTACCAATCACTAAGTACACAATAACAGACTAATAAGGGAAGGTATAAGCTATTTTCACAATCAAAGGTGTTACAAATCTATATATTTCTCTGAAAGGGGTTACAAAATCTCTTTGTTTCTGTCAAGAACTCAGAAAAAAGTTACAAAACAACAAGCCAAAGGGAAGAAGAACCTTTTTTACAATGAGTCTCGACTCATATTTATGCATTTTCAAAGCCAACTGCATCTGAAAGCAATAACTTCTGGGTAAGATTTGGCCTGTCCAGCCACTGTTTAGCCCTTCAATTCATCCCAAAAATATCAACATAAATACTCCTTTTAGAAGCAGGCTTATCCCTCTAGAAGAGTCACAAAAGTCTCTGAATTGTAATAACTTTTCTGCAGCCCCAAAAATGCATCTTCTGACCTTTCAAAACTAATCTTTCATTTGTAAAATATTTGATTTCCAGCGTCTGAGAAAATATCTAATCTTTCTGCAACTTAACAACCTGGGCTCTGAAACTGAAAACACGGTGAAGGCAAACGAATGCACCATCAACTCCCTACTGCTCTAACAGTTCATTTTCTCTGTCTACATTGCTGCTACTTTTTTGGCACAGTGATCAAAATAAAATCATGTCATTGGTCACCGAGAAATTTAGATTGTCACACCAAAAACTGCCACCATTTCTTTTCTTTTTTAAATTTTAGGATCAGGCGATTGCATTAAGTCTCTTTGTCGTAGGCCTCTGTCACTAACCATGGTTTCTTCTCAAGACTTGCGATAATGTGCTTTCTTACCCTTGGCTAACCTGAGTCATGATCTGGTGATCATGTGACATAACTGAAGTCATAGTCACGCAAAGTTAACATTAACTCATCATTCATTCCCAGACCTTGCGACTAACTGTCTTGCTTAGCCCTTATGGTGATCTCCCAGTCGCTGAACGTTTAAGCTCTGTTTCCAGACTATGTGACAATTCCTAGTCGCCCAGTCACCGGATATAAGTTCTGAGCATTTAACTTTATCGTAACAGGTCTTATGTGCACCTTTTCTGCTTCTGACGACTTCGCGACATACCTTAATCGCTAAGTCGGGAGGACTTCTTCCTTAGGGCACCTTTCTTCTCAGACTTCACGACCACCGTCGAATCTTTTGATCTTTTCATCTGATGGTTGGCGCTTAATCGCTAGACATCTGAGCATATTCTTAAGTCTTTCCTAGACCTTGCCACTAAAAGGAAAGTGCCCTTAGTCTCGTTGTCACTGAATGCTCTTTTTCCTTTTGCGACCACTCGACAATCTTTTAACATCCATCCGCTTTGTGACACATGTCACACAATCATTGGTCCATTCATTACGCACTGGAGAACTAAGTCAACATCCTGCTCTAGCGACATCCCAACTGCACTTCTCTGTAAACCTCAAATGGTTAGTCGCGAAGTCTGGGCAATAATCTCTTAACCGCCGCTTCATTACAAGATCACGCGACTGAAGGCATGACTTAACTATTAGCCCTAACTTGATCACCTGACGAAGCAGTGGGTCCCATCTTCATAGAGCCTTATGACATAACTATCCTGCGACTACCCGACTAGAAGAAATCTCTAAGTCTCAGAACACTGAAGGAATATTCTGATTCATTTCGAGACCACGCGACATAAGGGAAATGCAAAGTTAGGGAGACATATGGAATATTTTCCCAGGGTAACGTGAAAAGGCGACCAATATTAAAACACATGCCTTAAGTGAAAGGAAAAAGGTAACAGTGAAATAGAACGCCAAGGCTTAGGGTTTGAACTCATCGTTTAACATTGGAAGACTAAGGGTTTTCAGGGTTTTTTTTTGCAAATTTGAGCAAGGTTTTAGGCTTGAAAACTTGATTAATCTTGGTACCGAAAATTGGTAACACTTTTGGCGACATCTGCAAAAATGTTTGCCTACTAAACATTAAGACCAGCTGCCTGAACTATCCATTGAGCATAGAGTCATCAAGAAAACATACTGGCAACCTGAACTCCTCTTGCATAACTAATTAATCATTCTGAACTAACTAGATATGGGTGCATGAGTTGTGATTGGAAAATATGACACTTCACTTGTGACCTCTGATTGACTGAGAACCCTTCTGAAAACCTCCTCTGAAAGCTAGAAAAACTAAAACCAAACTAACTAACTGTGCTAGACAGCACTTAGGGAAAGCTAAAAATTGCAAGAAAACTACTGTGCCAAGGCACTTATCGAACAACTAAACTACTGCAATATATACAAGGCTAGATCCTACCTTAGAAGTAGTGCTTGAGATGAATCCCATTGACTGGGATTCGTTCCATGCTACCATCCAACTTCGAAAGCTGAAAGGCATTGTGCTATTTACATTCTGAGACAATATAAGGCCCACTCCAAAAACCATCAAATTTGGAATGATTTCCAGGCTTGCTTTTGCATTCATCCCATTTTAGCACTACATCTCCCTCCACGAAAACTCTTGGAGATGCCCTTTTGTCAAAAGACCTTTTCATCTGAGCCTGATTATGTTCCATGGCTCTCAAAGCTGTTGTCCTTACTTCTTCTAGCTCAACCAGCTGTGCCAACCTTACAGTTAATGGTTCTTCTTCTATCATATCAAGCTGATCTGCTAAGTCAAGAGCTGGAAGCTCTAGTGAGATAGGTAGCCGAGCCTCTTTTCCGTAACAAAGTTTGAAAGGGGACTGCCCTGTTGATCTTTTCTGAGTGATTCGATCAGCCCATAAGGCTGATTTTAGTTGGGTATGCCATGCTCTTTGGTTACCTTCCATAGTATTCTTAATGATTCTGATCAGATTCTTATTAGTAGACTCTGCTTGGCCATTGCCTTACGGATAATAATTGGAAGATGTGCTCAAGTAAATTCCATTTCTCACAGCCCAATCAGAAATCCTAAACCCTGTAAAAGCTAAATCATTATCAGAGATAATGGATTCAGGAACACCAAACCTGAAAACCAGTTCTTCATAGAAGTTTAGGATAGCAGTCTCATTAGCTTCTTTAAGTGCCACCGCCTCAGTCCACTTAGTGAAATAGTCCATTGCTGTTAACACCCATTTGTGACCAGCACTCGATGGTGGATTTATTATTCTAATGAAATCCAAACCCCACTTCATAAAGGGTTTCTCAACCTGTATTGGCTGTAAGGGTAAGGCTGCCAACTTCTGTTTACCAGCAAATAGTGCGCACTCCTTGCATCTCCTAACCCACAGGTGTGCGTCTTTGAATAGATTAGGCCAATAATAGCCACCCTTCAACACCTTAAGAGTTGTTGCTCTAGGTGAGAAGTGACCTCCATCTAGCCCATTATGAAACTCATGCAACACCTTGTCCATTTGGTCAACTTCAACACATCTTAAGAGGATGCCATTGAAGTCCCTTCTAAAAAGAATATTATTCAATAAAACATAAGGGATGGACTGCAGTCTAAAATACCTTCTTTTTGCTTTGTCCAAGCCTTGTGGACATTCACCGATCTGTAGAAAATGAGTCATTTTCTATATCCAACTTGTGGCAAAATTTGAAACAGCTTGTCCATTATCCTGTATAGCTAGGACAGCCTCTTGTTCTCTGGTTTCTTTGCTGCTTATGTCATTAGCAAGCTGTTCACACAACCCTTTTCCCCTGATTAATTTGGTGACTTTGATCTCAACATCATATTCCATCACTTTAATCACCCAACCATCTCTCTTATCACTTAAATCCTTACTTAAAAGGAATTCTTTGACACTTGGATGAGAAACCATTAGGATGATCTTATTATTTGACAACATGTACTTAAATTTTTTCAAACTCCTAATAACAGCAAGAACATGCTTTTCTACAAATGAATACCTGAGCTCATAGTCCTTAAGACTTTGACTGAAGAATGCCACCGGCTGCTCTAGGCCTTCATCATTGCATTGAAATAACATGGCTAAGATAGAATCAATATCTCCATAGGCATATAGAACAAAATCCTTAGAAAAATCAGGATTTATGAATGTAGGTGCTGCTGCAAGTGCCTCTTTAATCAGTTCAAAACTCCTTTTTCCATCCTTAGTCTAGCTGAATGGCGTATTTTTTCTTAGCATGGCTGTTAGTAGACTTAACAAATTTGTAATATCTGGGATAAATCTTCTAACAAAGTTTATCTAGCCAATGAAACTTTGCAAACCTTTCTTATGTGCTGGCAAGGAAAGAGCCAAAATTGCTGTTATTCTATCAAGATCAATAGTGATACCCTATATAAACACCACATAACCAAGCAATCTGCCCTCATGGATAGCAAACACACACTTTTTAGGACTAAGAGATATCCCAAATTCTCTACATCTTTCAAAAATCTACCTTAGATGCTTTAAATGATCTTTTTCTTCCTTAGAAAAAATAGTGATGTCATCCAGGTAAACTAGAACAATCTTATACATTAACTTATCAAAAGCCATATCCATGGCTTTCTGAAAGGTTGCTCCAGCATTGGACAAACCAAAGGGCATCTTTATGTACGCCATGGTACCCCACTTGGTGGTAAAAGTTATCTTGAACTGGTCTTTCTCCCTTACCAAGATCTGATTATAACCTAAATATCTGTCCAACAAGGAAAATCTTTCTAACCCTGAGACCACTTGAAGGATCTGCTCCATAGAAGGCAAGGGGTGTCGGTCTTTTAATGAGGCTCTATTGAGATCTCGAAAATCTACACACAACCTTATCTCCCCATTCTTTTTTCTAACCGGTACAAGGTTGGAGACCCATGAAGTGTGTTTAATAGGGAAAATAATGCTACTTTCAATCAGCTTATTCAGTTCCTTCTGCATAAGTGGCTCTAGCTTTGAAATCAAAGGCCTCTATTTTTGCCTTACTGGTTTAGCATCTGGTTCAAGTTCAATAGTGTGTTGAGCAAGTTCAGGATTAAACCCCTTTAAATCAGTATACTCCCACGCAAAAATATTATTAAACTCTTGAAAAAGTTGGATAAATGAATGTTGCTCCTCCGCTGTACATACCTTGCCCAACTTAAGCAACTTTCCTTTGAACACCTCAACTTCTTCATAGTGTTCTTGCTGAACCTACAGGCTGGCCTTTGATTTTCTAGTCTTGTCATCGGTGTTAAAAATGGATTCAAGGGTGACCAAACCCTTTGGTACTTTATTATTTTTAAGCTGGATGATTTGGCCATCATATTGATGCTGAAACTTTTCCTGATTGGCATATGAGAATTCAGCCTCCTCTCTTAGGAAGTTGACTATCTGTTGGTCATTCTCAAAGACCTGCCAGTGTGTATTATTATTAGGTACAGTAGGTCTAACAATGACCTTAACATGTTGATTTGCTTTCTCATTTCTGATTTCTTTTGGAATGTCAAATTCGGCACCAATGGCAGCCAATCTGTCAGCATTTTTATTCTGATTCCTAGGTATAGATACTATATTAAATGCCTCAAATCCTTCTATTAGGTCCCATACCCTGTGTTTGTAAGACTTTAGAAACTCATTCTTGGTGAGATTGATGCTTCTCACTTGATTAACTATTAATTCACTGTCACCAAAAACCTTTAAACAGCTAATACCTCTTCTCCTTGCCCATTCCAATCCATGAATAAGGGCCTCATACT
>MU223844.1:2085541-2095566 GCA_018584345.1 Thuja plicata
CATGAGGGGCCCTTTTGATAGTTGACAGTTGCTCTACCAAGGATAGATGGTCAGATTTGTCTTTGAAAAACTTGCAAAGTTCAATACCGAGTTGGTCCCAATCAGCAATAGAACCCACCGGTAGCCTTCTAAACCACTACAGTGCTTTTCTTTTGAAAGACACGGCTAACAACGTGACAGCAACATTATCCTCTGTAACATGATGCAGGGCACAAAGATTGGCTACGTCTTTTATGTGTTCAACTAGGGTGGTTTGATCTTCACCACTAAAATATGGCAAAATTTTTAATGCAGCAACAGGAATAACATCATGTTGAGCAAGATTCAGCGGGCTGCCTTGATTGAATGAAACAAAAGGTTGGTTCCGTTGTAGTGCCATTGGAATCTACAAACCTTGACTTCTTGGGACAGTAAAAACTGGAATGGCGGTGTGCACTCTCGCTGCAGGAGGTGTAGACTTGGTTCTTCTTGTATCAACCAATGTTTCTATCACCTGTTTTTCTTCCCTCCCTCTTCTTCTGGGTGGAGACAGCTGTAAATAGTCAAAAGATGAAGAACTGCTCCTTGTTTTCACTCTTCTCATATGCTGTAATCTACTGATTATTCTATTCCAAAGCTCAGAGTTGCCAAGTGTGTAATTTTGAAACCTCTTTAAGGCTGAAAGTACTGCTGTACACACTAACAACAGCAAAAATATTGCAAAAAATGGCTGATAAAAATCAGTCACTGGTCCCACCGGGAGTGCCAAAAACTGTTGTCTACCAAAATTGTGCCTTGTTAAGTTAACAGGAACTTAACCTTGTAGAGAAACATGGAAACATTCCAAGGTTGTGGGTAACCTATGGCTGGAATGAATCTCTGGGTTCTAGGCCAACTTCCTATATGATGATCACCTATTTTTTTCTTGAAAGACTAAGAACTGATGCAGAAAAGGGATACAAGGAGAACAGAAAATAAAACTATATCCTAAATGGTGATGCACTAGAAAATATCTGAGAAATGCACAAATAACCAAACACACAATGAACTAGTTACTCAAACTTTCTTACACAACCCCACTCAATCTTACTATCTGCATAACCAATTTATAAGAAGGCCAATAATGACAGTCCGTTCAAAGGAGAAAGATTTCTCACAATTTTGGGGAAAATATAACTTGAGCACAACTTAAAACCTGCAAATAAGCATGAAATTCTGCATAAAGGCACTGATATGCGATACAAATTAAGGACAAAGAACATCACAGAATTTGTACCAATCACTAAGTACACAATAACAGACTAATAAGGGAAGGTATAAGCTATTTTCACAATCAAAGGTGTTACAAATCTATATATTTCTCTGAAAGGGGTTACAAAATCTCTTTGTTTCTGTCAAGAACTCAGAAAAAAGTTACAAAATAGCAAGCCAAAGGGAAGAAGAACCTTTTTTACAATGAGTCTCCACTCATATTTATGCATTTTCAAAGCCAAATGCATGTGAAAGCAATCACTTATGGATCGGATTTGGCCTGTCCAACCACTGTTTAGCCCTTCAAGTCATCCCAAAAATATCAACATAAATACTCCTCTCAGAAGTAGTCTTATCCCTCTAGAAGAGTCACAAAAGTCTCTAAATTGTAATAACTTTTCTGCAGCCCCAAAAATGCATCTTCTGACCTTTCAAAAATGATCTTTCATCTATAAAATATCTGATTTCCAGCATCTAATAAAATATCTAATCTTTCTACAACTTAACAACCTAGGCTCTGAAACTGAAAACACGGTGAAGGCAAACGAATGCACCATCAACTCCCTACTGCTCTAATAGTTCATTTGCTTTGTCTACATTGCTGCTACATTTTTTGCACAGTGATCAAAATAAAAGCCTGTGATTGGTCACCGAGCGATTCACATTGTCACAACAAAAACTGCCGCCATTTATTTTCTTTTTTAAATTTCAGGATTAGGCGACTGTGCGACTGCATTAAGTCTCTTTGTCGCGGGCCTCTATCACTAACCATGGTTTCTTCTCAAGACTTGGCGACAACGTGCTTTCTTACCATTGGCTAACCTGAGTCATGATCTGGTGATCATGCGACATAACTGAAGTCATAGTCACGCAGAGTTAACATTAACTCATCATTCATTCCCAGACCTTGCGACTAACTGTCTTGCATAGCCCTTACGGTGATCTCCTAGTCGCTGAATGTTTAAGCTCTATTTCCAGACTACGTGACAATGCCTAGTCACCCAGTCACCGAATATAAGTTCTGAGCATTTAACTTTATCGTACCAGGTCTTATGTGCACCTTTTCTTCTTCTGACGACTTTGTGACATACCTTAATCGCTAAGTCAGGAGGACTTCTTCCTTAGGGCACCTTTCTTCTTAGACTTCGTGACCACCATCGGATCTTCTGATCTTTTCATCTTACGGCTAGTGCTTAATTGCTAGACATCTGAGCATACCCTTAAGTCTTTCCCAGACCTTGCGACTACAAGGAAAGCACCCTTAGTCTTGTTGTCGCTGAATGCTCTTTTTCCTTCTAGCGACCACCTAACAATATTTTAACATCCATCTACTTTGTGACACATGTCGCACAGTCATTGGTCCATTCATTTCACACTGGAGAACTGAGTCAACATCCTGCTCTAGCGACATCCTGACTGCACTTTTCTGTAAACCTCAAACTGTTAGTCGCGAAGTCTGGGAAATAGTCTCTTAACCGCTGCTTCATTACGAGATCACGTGACTGAAGGCATGACTTAACTGTTAGCCCTGACTTGATCTGGTGATAACGCGACATTAAGAAGTCGCGAAGTCTCAGAACATTTTGCTAACTATCAAGAACTTCACGCGATCACCTGACTAAGCAGTGGGTCCCATCTTCATAGAGCCTTATGACATAACTATCGCGCGACTACCCGACTAGAAGAAATCGCTAAGTCTCAGAACACTGAAGGAATATTCTGATTCATTTCAAGACCACGCGACATAAGGGAAACACAAAGTCAGGGAGACATATGGAATATTCGCCCGGGGTAACGCGACAAGGCGACCAAGATTCAAAAACATTCCTTAAGTGAAAGGAAAAAGGTAACAGCGAAATAGAATGCCAAGGCTTAGGGTTTGAACTCATCGTTTAACATTGGAAGACTAAGGGTTTTCATGGTTTTTTTTTTTGCAAATTTGAGCAAGGTTTTAGGCTTGAAAACCTGATTGATCTTGGTACCAAAAATCGGTAACACTTACATTGGAGCTAAGAATAATGTCACTTGCAAGTGGCACGGGAACGCTAAAATTAATGATGAGGTTAGTTTATTGCTCAATTATGACTGGGTTAACACAAGGCAGGTGATATTAATGAAATTAATCATTTTTATTAATGTCGCTCTGATCTAGGGTACGACGACAAAATAATGCCATGTGAAGTGTCATAGCTATGATGACTAACTTCAGCTGCATGCTTCTTGGTGTATCATTAATTCCTCTATGTGTTTGAATTTATGTATGTGTTTTGGACTAAAAACTAGTAAAAACTAGAATAGTGTGAGAGATTACACCAATACTGAAAAGAACAAAGAAATGGGGGGATATCTAAAAAGAGAAGAACTTGTGATGTGTAAATGGAGGAATGAAAAAGAGGTGTGGAGCAATCTCAATAAGGGTAAAGTTCACAGATGCTTAAAATGTCTCCATGGAAACAATAAGGAGGTGACAAAATCTTTTTTTAATGGGTGGGAGAATGGGAAAGTGAACATTCTAGGCAAATCCTTAAATCTCACTCTAGACTGCCTTGCTAAAATTATGGGTCTCTTGTAGTAGGGAATGCATTTTTCTAAAGACAAAAAAGAGGGCAATAAAGCCTATAAAATTTTCCCCAAGACTGATGAGGAGAGGGCCATGCTCATATATGAGCATTTATCATCAGGTTTGTTATGGAGTACTTCACACTTGAAGTTAGGTATTCAAAGGTCTACAATTACCATTTTGTTTTGGTTAACCATTTCCATCATGACATTAGGGTTTTCTTTCCCTATTATCTTTTAAGTTCTCTCAATCAGAGCATTATTGACCATAGAGTAAAATCTTCCCCTATTTTACATTAGGGTCTAATTCTATTGATTACGGACTATTTTAAAAACCACATTCCTGACCCCATTCCTAAGAGTATGGAGTTGTCTACTAGTAAGAATCCTAGCAAAGATAAAGCCAAAAAAAGTCGTAAAGGCCCTATTGCTGCTGATATCTCTTTGTTAATTTATGATGACATTGAAGGGATGAGAACTGATGATCTTGGATGAGAAATGATGATCTGGAGCCAATACATCTAACGATGAGGTTTTCACTAGGAATCCAAGAAATATTGATGATTTGGAGACAAATACTATCATTACCAATGAGCCTTTGGCTGGTAAAGGGGATATAGAGGATACCCAGAAGACAGAGGTCAATATTCTAGATGAAATTACTGAAGAAATGGATAATATCATTGATACCGACATTGACAACCATAATGTCAATAATGATGGAGAAGAGGAGAAGAACTAAGAAAATTAGGAATCTTACAGCGATCTGGGGAACATTGAGGAAATTGAGATTAACAAGGGCAAAAATGAGAACAATGAGGAGTATACTATCCCTGAAGAGGTAGTCGACAAAGGTGATAAGGATAACACAGCTAATGAGAATGATGAGGACACCCAAGATACTCTGAAAGGTGATTTTGAGGAGAAGAATGACCAGAAACTGAGGAGTCTGGATGATGAACTCTGTGAGAGAGAGGTCAAAGTCAAAAGAGTGGAAACTCTCTCCTTCCTTCAAATGGCTAGAAATAAAGATGAGAACAACTTTAATATAGATAAATGGATTCAGGATGACATGAAGAAGATTCAAGCTAATTACAAGAATCTAGAAGAAAGAAACTCTCTTCTAGATGAAATTTTGGAAAAAATGCATAATGATGTGGTCATGTACCAGCAAGGGAATGATGTGTTTGATAAGGTTAATAATATGCACATTAAGATTAGCACCATGGTTGATAACAGGCACAAAAAGATAACTAACAAGCTTAATAACAATAAAGTTCTTCTCAAAAAACTTACTACTATCAGCAAAATGGGTATGCAAAATTATGTCAACAACCTAAAAGCCTTGTATACTCTACTGGAAGGTAACTACAATGATAAGGCTAGGTAGGAGGATGAAGGCACTCAGAATATTCATATTTCAGTCCCATGTACTAGGACTTGATCTAGCACCAAAAATAAAGTAGTTGTTCATATCAAAGATATCACTAAGCTGCGGGAATCAATCCAGAGCATGGAACTGTAGATGGTTGAAGTATAAATGCTAGAAGATCAGATGGATGTTGATTAGTTCCTATGCTGGAATATTTTGGCTGCTAGAATTTTTTTGTCTCTTTTTTGCTAGAAGCTTTTTGTAATTTTTTTTTTGTTGTGTTGTTATGTTCTCTAGTGTTTAATCTGGAGTTTAGCCCTCTTTTGGTTTTTTGTCATGTTTGACAGCTCGTTGTTATTTTAGTCCTTTCTTGTTTTTCTTTTTGGTGCTTTATAAAGGGTTTTGGGCCCCCTTCAAAACCTATTGTTACCTTAATAAAAAAAACAACTGAGAACAAAGGAAAGTATAGTGAATGTCATGAGCCCGTGCTCGGACTTCACAAGAAGCATTATTTCATAAGAATGCCATTAACTCATAACAAAGTATCAAATGCAGAAAGAAAGTACCATGCAATTCATAATAGTCAGCTACAAATATTGATGGATCAAGAACCATGCATTTATATCACAATTGACAATTTTTATGCAATGAAATTCAGAGTTAAATTAAAGGAAAGCATGTGAATTTTGTTATGAAAATGCAATGAATATATCAAATCAGAATGAGAAACATTCAAGTTCAAGGATTTGTTGATCAAATGCATGAATGAATAAATATTTTTATACAAGAAGTGGGTCTAAGGAGTTTATAAGTGATATGCAGGAACATAGGAATAACAGTTCCATCAAAAGTGAATAAATGTAACTGTAGATGCACTTAAGTTCTCATCCAACTAATTCATAAATATAGTCATGTTTGTGAGTGTCATGAGCCCATGCTCAAACCCCAAAAACATTGTTTCTTTCTTAATCATGCAAGGAGTTAAGTCAGAGTTTGTGCTTGGGTCGGGTCATCAAGAAAAAGATGTACACACTTGCCAGTATCTCGACAAAACTAGACAAGCAATAGTTTCAGACATTCTAACAAGAAGCTATCCAAAATTTCCAGTGGAACAAAAATAAAGAAAGAGTTCAAATAGAGGTTGAATAAACAATCAAAGAAAAAAACCCCAAGCTCAACTTAAGTTCCTGATAGTAGTATGTTTTTAAAAGTGAAAAAGAAATAGTTAACGATGGAAAAATTACAAATAAAAGACCTTAAAGTTTATACCAATAGTTCATCTTCCAAACAGGTGTCGAAAAACTATAGTAAAGGAAACAAATACCCAAAGTATTGAAAAGTATTGTGAATGCATCAAAACCAAACAACATGAGTAATGATTCAACAACAAGTTTGAAGATAAAGGAAAGAAGAGTAGTATAACTTATCTCAAGATTAAGCTCAAGATGCATGAAATATCATCACTAAAAGTTATGGAGAGTCAAATCCCGAGCCCCAAATTGACAGAGAAGAGTCCAGATCAACAAAACCCAAGTCTAGATCAATAAATTCAAGCTCCAGTTTGATGGCCTGAGCCTCAGTAAAACAAAAATACCCCAAAATAATTGCCATAATCATAGTGTGTTCATCTCCATACAGTTATGGTTTTCAGACCCTTCATTGTATTTGTTAACTTACTCTTCAAATGGTTCCAATAACCGATGAAAAACACAAATAGAAATTGATACATTTTTGAGTCTGAAGTACATGGAGCAATTAAATGCCCTTCAAAGGTGCAATGAATGACAAAGGAGCTTTGGGATATTTATTCCAAGTGCCACAACAGAGTATAGGCTAGAATCACCAGTGGAGATAACTCATGTATGTCATAATGGTCATATTGGCATTAGTGCAGGCTAAAAGGGATTGATTTAGAATACATTTTTCACATGGGATTTTATTTAGGGGACATCATGTATGCCAATTTAGAGCAAGAAAAAAAATGTATCTTGAATATTGATTTAAAAGCATAGACCAAGGCATGTGTTATGTATAAGATTTAGGGTTTTAGCTTGATTGAAGGAGTGATTGTGGAGGAGGAGATCATTTTTGAATTGGCTTGGAGGGACATTTTTTTGTATATATCTAGTTTTCAAAGTCTATTTTAAGGGTTCACATTTTATTGCAGAAGAGTGCTAAAGTGAATGTTGTTGTTCCTTGGCATATTTTGTATCATGATATGATCTAGCCAAAGATTTATTGAGTAAATAAAGTAGGTGTTGAAATCTATTTGTGTTTTCTTAGTGTTGTTGAATCCTATTCTTCATTTTTGCAATCAGTGTTAATGTGTTTTGATAGAAAAGCTAGTGAATTATTTTGATTCCTTATTAGCTATTTTGACATAACATATTTGTAGAAAGTGTATGTCTATTGAAAAGTTATTATTTTGGGTGAAAACCCTAGTAATAAAGCATTTATGCCAGCCTATATGTTGAATAGTGAGTGTCTCATTTGCAAAATCTCAGTTTTCCATGTCATATTTTATCCTGTTTGACTTCTGATTGAGTCTGAAATCAATTTGGTGTATCACCCCCTTTTAGTTTTATTTAGTTTCAAGTTATCATTTTCCCTCGAGAAGAAAGTTAGTTTTAGGTGATAATTCAAATTTTAAATGAACTAGCCTAGGATCCAAAGATTCCTTCCTAATTAGAGGTACCCACAACTTAGGAAGGTTTCCATTGTTTCCATGAGATGTCATTGCACCTTGATTCCTGAGTTAGGGTGACATTTTATGTACTTTACATTTTTTGGGCATGCCCAGTGGGACTCCTTGTGATACATGAGTAGAATTCAAATATGGAGTGTAAGTATTTATAGCTGTCACACACTAGGAGAGGCAGAACTTTACAAAGAATACCTAGGGATCAACAAGAGTTTTCCTTTCAGCCTGTAGTAAGGGGTAGAAGACCAGGGACACCAAGGAAGAAAGGGTAAGAAAGGAGTTTAGCTCATCCCTCCTATGATGCTGAGTTATTAGATTAAGATCATGAATCCTCAAAAATTCATCATGTAATTTAGTTTCAGATTGTTTTAGAAAAACCAATAGAAGAAAATCATTCATTAACTTCTAGTTGTTTCTCAACACCTTTGAGAATGGCTAGGCAGTTTGCATTTGTTCCTTTTGATGAGGGCAGCCCTTTGAGGATTTACTATCACAATAATATTCCATTGGCAGCCTTAAAAGGGGTACCATCTTTCACAGGAGAAGGACAAACAACTATGATAGAACATATCAGAGATATCTCTTTTCTTTTTAATGTCCATCACATCACGGAGGAAGATGTAGCTTTGAAGCTATTGGATGTGTTAGCACTATATCCTGAAAACTTTCAAATTTAAACATTGGCCTTTTTCCCATGTAGTTATGTTCAACTCTATGTCTTTTCATGTGAAAAAGGGTCTCAAATTGTGTTAAATCCTTGGGTTGTCTATTTTCAAGCTTAGTCACACAAGTCACACTCTTTTCTTAAGTGGTAATTTGGATGTGTGAGTGAGCAATTGGTTAGTTTGCATTTGATCACGCATTCATGATTTGTTTATAATAAGTTTCCTTAACCATGCGGGTGAGCGACAAAATGGTCAAGAGTTTTTATTGTGCAATCATGGTCATTTTATGTCATGATATTTTTAGCTCACGAGTCTATGAGCATTGAAGAATTTAAAGTTAATCGCTTACTCGCAAGTAATTTTCATTCTTTTATTTTTCTGCATGAGTGCGCAAGTCAAGTTTGGTCCATAGTTTGTCACTCACCCACTGAGGTTGTCATCCTAATATATTTCTTTGTGCGAGAAGGTGATGCAAGATATCTAAATGCCTAGTAATTTTTTATCGCTCAGTCGCATTGATAATGTAGTGAAATATTTCATTACAGTGAGTGAGCGATGAAGGAAGTTTTTTGAGTCCCCACACACTCGCAAGTAATAAAAGATCAAGTCAGTTTCACATGGTGAGTGTGCGAGTGAAGAAGGTTCAGTAAAAAGACTATGTGTTTTAATTCATCACCCACTCATAGATGGTTGGAGGGTGAATACTTTGGTGAGAAACTATGTGACCAAGGAGAAGAGATAAGTCATCACTCAATCATGATGAATGATTCACTAAATCACCTTTCCCAGTGAGTGTGAGACTGAAGAGGATTTTCATGATGGTCTTCAGTCGCACTATTTTGGAAGTTAGTATTTTTCAAGCCACGAGTGCGCAACAGAAAGATGTAGTGACCGCCGCTCACTCGCAAAGGCTTAGGGGTTGTCAAAAAATGGACAGTGAGTGAGAGATGCAGCCTAGTTATCCATTTCCAAATGAACTATTGCCTACTCCTAAAGGAAGGAGATTCACTTAAAAGGCTTGTTGCGAGTCTGCAATAAGGTATAATTTCAAATAGCTTTTTTTTAACGCTCACTCACAAGGTTTCAAGCATGGTGAAATAAAGAATTGTGAATGTGCGACAACATGACATGTGTCCTTTTCCCAGTTTTAATTGATAGTGGAAAATAATGTATAGTTGTTTCCTACAAGGATATGAAAGTTTGAATTTATGGTCGCACCAATTGCAGGAGTTAACGGCTTATTTTTTCAAGCGTGAGAAGTTGCAGTGATGAAGATAAGACACTGATTAGATGGGCTATAAGTATGATTGATTATGCATTCATTTGGTACACTTCTAGTTTTCTGCCTTGTGATTTCCTGAGCGAAGTGCATGTTAAGGATTTTTCTTGTATGAATCACAGTGCTTGAAATAACTACTTGAACACCATGCTTCCTAATACTGATTCAGGGACAAGAAAAGCCTAATTGCTAAGGACTGGATAAGGTCCTTCTTCGTTT
>MU223844.1:2103109-2125075 GCA_018584345.1 Thuja plicata
AACTTGAAGCACGTGCCCTTTTCTGTTCTCAGTGACCTCGCGACATACCCTAATCGCTTAGTCGGAAGCACTTTTTACCTAGGGCACTTTTATCATCAGACTTCGCGACCACCGTCAGATCCTTTTACTCCTTCATCGAACGGCCGTCGCACAATCACCTCAGAAATTCATATACCCTTTAAAATATTAAGAGAATTCGCGACTGTGGGCAAACATACCCTAGTATTGTTATCGCGTGATCCACTTCCTTTATCAAGTGATCACCCGACAACCATTAGTTTTGTGACAAGTGTCATCTGTTCTTTCATCCACTTTATGCATACTTGAAATCTGACTCACCGCCCTAAACTGGCGACATCCTGACTGAGGGAAAACTCTTAGCATGAAACAGTTAGTCACTGAGTCGTGACTTTTATCTCTTAACCGCCAATTATCATGAGACCACGCGACTGAAGAAAGAGCTTAACTGTTTGACCAAGCTGATCCAGCGACCATGCGACATGAAATGAATCGCAAAGTCGGGAGACATTTCTTTGACCGGCCATTTCTTCTCGCGATCACCCGACTGAGGCGGGTCCCATTCCTTTTAAAAGGTCATAACATGAAATCAAGCGACAACCCGACTACAAGGAAATTGCTAAGT
This sequence comes from Thuja plicata, assembly GCA_018584345.1. Classification (NCBI taxonomy): domain Eukaryota; kingdom Viridiplantae; phylum Streptophyta; class Pinopsida; order Cupressales; family Cupressaceae; genus Thuja; species Thuja plicata. Next base: position 2,103,753 of record MU223844.1, read on the forward strand.
CTTGATACACTAAGAGAATATTCCATTTTTTATCAAGACTATGCGACATAAGGCAAAAGCGAAGTTGGGGAATGATTTAGCATATTCGATTTGGGTTATGCGATCAAGCGACCTAACTTAAAGAACATGTCTTTAGTGACTTGAAAAAGGTAACGATGAAATAGAATACATGGCCTAGGGTTTCAAGATATATCGTTTAACACTTGGTTGCTAGGGTTTTCCAGGGTTTTGACAATTTGGGCAAAGGAATAAGCATGAAAACCTGAAAATTTGTAGAGTTGAAGCCAGACTGAACAAGAAGGGACTGAAATGGATAAGCAAGAACCAGAAATAGGACAAGGAACAGGGTGAACAGCCAAAACATGAAACATTACCAACAGTGCAGAGAAGTATATTTGAGATTAAATTTCTAGAAGTGAAGATGAGTCAAGCAACTTCGAGTGTAGTTTCTAAGGGAACTAGGAAGAAAACAATGACAGTAAAGAAATACTCCGAAGAGTTCATAGATCTCTTTCCAGAGTCCTCTAATTCAAATAGCATAGATTAGGAAGAATGGATGGAAAAATGGTGCCAATGCAGGAATCCTATCATGCTTAATTATTCTGGTAATGCTCTGTTTCACTATTTTTGGAACAATAGGGTTAAATCAAGCCCTATTTGCAACCCGTGGAATTCAGATATGGAAAAGTTGATTGTTCCAGGCGTTTAAGTTGATGTTGATTTAATAAAATAATTAGCTAAGAGATATTTTCCAGTAGCCAGAGTAATGAGAAAGTAAAATAGGGAAGCCCTAGTGGCCATCAATAGGAGGAAAATCTCTGAGGTTTTTAAAATTAATGGTGCAATTTGTACTAAAAATGATCTAGATAAAATTTAGGTTGATTATGAGAAGAGGGAGAAAGTGATAAAAAATCATTACATTCCTAGATTCATGCCCAGGGTAGATATAAATTTGGTTTCAATCCCAGACAATGTGAAACCTCCATTTGATTTATCCATGTTCCACAATATGTCAAATGTATAGTCTATGGTTTGAGTAAAGTTTTATGTTTTGATGCAGATTCAACCACCCCTGCTTATCTATTGATGATTTTCATGGATTTTCAGCATCCAGAGCTCAACACTAATTTTTATTATGTAGGGTATGTAGTTGAGGCCATACATACAACACTGGTGGAGATACAACATAATGTGTCTGTGGCCAGTTTCAAGCATTATTTGCATTTGATGTTCTTGATCTTATATTACAATAGGGATATTATGGATAAGGAGTTATAATTATTTGATTCAGAATATAGGGTTGAGATGCCAATCCAAAGATGGAATCAGGTATGGGAGAGTGCTTCTAAGGATTCCTCTTTTATCTGTTTTCATAATTAGATTGTTGATCCAATTTTGGATATATTAGGGGTAAGCAGGGAAACACTGTTAACTAATGTGAATAGATTTTTGAAACCATGGGCTATCATACAAAATTGGTCTATTAATCATAATTGGGGGTGAGGGGGATTTCTTTTTCTTTGATCAATTCAGAATAATTAGGGTCTATGGTTGTTCAAATTCACCCCATGTTCTCCCTCTGTTTGTTCCACTTAGAGTTTCCTTTTTAGAATTTATTTGGCAAATCACATGGGTAGATAAAGAATACTTTGAAGGGCATAAGAAGGGAACCTTTACCCCAAGGTTATGGGTGGGACATGATTTTTCTATAGGGAAGAAATATTTTGAGAAAATTAACCATTTTCTAAAATAGTACAAATTATCCACCACATTATCAAGGTTCTAAGATCCATAATAGTTCATTAAGACAAATCTGAATAATTTGTCTCCTTCACAACAGGTGAGAGATCATGACCCTTTAGATGAGGAATATTTTGTAAGGAATAGGGTGAGCAAAGTTGACTTTTAGGAAGGGAGAAGAAAATGGAAAGATCTAATGAGAGTTGAAGTTGAATGGAAAGAAATAGATAATTCTTTCTCTAGATTTATCCCTAAAACCCCATACTTGCAGAGAATTGACAAGATGCTAGAAGCATATAACACCCTAATGGCTCAAGTTCCAAATTTTAATGCAAAAGATCCATAGTCTTAGGGATCTCCCCATACAATATCTTTGCATGATGATGGACATCTAGAGAAGTCTGAGAAACATCACGGAGAAGAAGATGAAGAAGAAGAGGCTGGTGAAGAAGCCACTTCTGCTAAGGAACCACCTAGAAAGAAACACAAATAGAGCATAGAATGGTGCAAGCTCAAAGGAGCATGGTTAAGGCAGTGGTAAAAGAACAAGGAAAATACTTCAAACAGATATGGAAATTGTTTTAGAAAGTTCCAGAGGATGAAGCTAATTATGGAGAGAATGAATTGATTTTAAATATAGAGATAGGTGAAAGGATAATTATGGCCAGTGAGTTCATCAAGGATGATGATTTCATCAAATCAGAAGAATTCAAGAATTTCCTGATTAAGTTGAAACAACAAGATTTGAGGTAGAATTTGATAGCAGAAGAAGGACAAGAAGAAAAGAATTAAGAGATTATAAGGACACTTCAGGATTATGATCCTGAAAGTGAAATAATAATTGTGGAATAGGAAAAAATATTGGTTCATAACAGTGGACTACTACTAATGCCTGACTAGGATTTCCAATCTACCTTTATCATCGACCAAATCAGGAGACATGAAAATCCTATGTTCAAGATAGAATTTAGATAGGTGATGTATTAAGAGGATTGGGATTTGATCCTAAATCAAAAAATTTGGCTATTTGGTCCCTTGCTCCTACTACACATAAGCCTCTGGTTCTAAATATTAGAGAATAGAAAAGGGAAGATAAGATGATTTGGAACCTTCAGAATACTAGTTATATTGAGATTGCCGAGCTTATGACCCAAGTGCTTTTTATGAACTTAGAAAAAACAAAGGATTTATCCAAAAGGTGTGAAACAACTTTTGGTCATATGATGGCTTTGGCCAAGAAACATGAGGAGGTTATGGTGCATAACTACACTTTGGAGGAAGAAATAAAGAACTTGAAGAAAGAGTTTGATAAGAGGAAAATAGAGGAAATTCCTCAGATGGCTGAGAAATAAAAGACAAAAGAAGCAACACAAACAAGAGATGACCTAGCACCAGAAGAGGGTAGAAAAGAGGAACTATCTGAATAAAAAATTTATAATGTAGTTACTATAATACTTGCTATCCTACAACACAAGGTCAATGCTTTAAAACAAACGATTGAGGTGGTGTACAATCTATATGGAGTGTTACAGGAAGCTTCTAAGACAGTTATAAAGGCTATGACATTTCTTGAGCTAACTTTCAACTTTTGGTCAGGAAAAAGTAGAGTGATGGATAAGTTGAAAATAGCGATCCTATATAGTGATGATTTTCCTGACAAAGTATTAGACACCATTGAAATGATAAATTGTCTAAATGACACTTATGCTTTCTTCAATGGTAAGAGTGAGATGATAAATAATAATTTGCAGCTATTTGATGATCAATGCCCTAAACTTGTCCCCAAAATTTATAATAATGATAGTGTTTTAAAGCCACAACCAGATTGGGAAAGGGAATTTGATGAAATATTAAAAGCTGATGATGTCGAACACAATATTGAGAAAGACCAAATGCTAGCTACTGCAATAGAATTATTGAAAATTTTCTCAAAGTTGAGATAGACATGACAAAGTTCATCATAGAGGTGAAGACAACTGTAGATTAAAGGTGGAAAGAAGACGTGACAAAGCTAGACCAAGAGAAGACTTTAAAAAAAAAAAACAACCAATTATGTTTAGACTTCGCATATTTTGTGCAACCCATGTTCTATTTGCAAATTTTTTAGTCTGTCATTTTTGAAGTTGTTGCAAGATTTTGTAAATCTTTCCCATGTAGTCTGGAACTTGTCACATCCTTAGTTTTAAAAGGATTCCAAGACTATTGGGAAATGGATAGCCATTTTTCATTTTGGGAGTACAATTGAATTTTATAAACTTTGGTTTAAGACCAATATATTTTGAGAAGGGTTTTAAAATTTTTTCTCAATGTAATAACTATTTTGATATGAATACAAATGAGAATTCGTCAATAGTTTTTGAACTTATGATGAGTATTTGTCTTCATTATTATGTTTTGAGTTTTGTCTAAATTGAGTGATTAAGGATTGTTCAATTTATATGTCTGTTAGGCATATTTTGAAATTGGCTTAGGGTTTCTTTCAAGGAAATATTAAATTGCCTTAGGGTTGTTTTAGTGAAACTTGGGATGTTTGATGAATCTGATGATTATCTTGGCATATGTGTGAGTGTAGATGTATAAGGTATATCTATTTTTCTGTTTAGATCTATGGTTGTCTTCAAGTTTATGTTCATACCTTTTGGTTGTGAAAATCCAGAGTGACTCCATACCGTAGGTTAAAGCACTAATCTATTTTCATTTGGAATACGTGACTATAATTATTAAAATGAACCTTTGCCGTTATGTTTTAATTTTTCAAAGAAATATTATAGAGGTTCATAATTGCAATTCCATTTTGCATCTAATGGAATAGTATTTTGATTTTATTATCCCACCCAAGTTTGTGGAACTAAAAGTGTAGAGGGTCTTAAAACCTTGTTTCTGTTGTTCTATATCTTGCCTTGATCAGTGTTGGGACAAATAGAGCAAGCTTAATTCAAGCATTTCATATATCAACAAGAAAAGGAACTAACAAAAAATGGTGACTCTACTTGGGACTTTCAAGGAATGTGTGTAAAGGTTATTTTTAAAATTTTGTTTCATATATATTGAATCCTTGAAATCCCATTTTTGAAATCACAAGTTGTATGTCATACATCATTGTCATATCCTCTAAATTGTTAAAGTGAAGTTTCATTTATTTTATTCCCAAACAATTTTGGGTGGCGAATCAAAGTATTTGGTTGTATTATTTCTAAGGGGAACATTAGCAGATTGATTTTTGTGAAATTTCATTCTAAATTGGACGAGGAATGAAAAGACATACACAAAGGACCACTCTCAAGAAGTATTAGAGAGTGATGTTTCTAAAAATCCTAGAGGAAACCATTCTAGGAGGGGAGATTCTCATAATAAAACCTCTTGGAAACCTAGATCTATAGGTCCAAGTCAACCTTTAGGTACTATCCTTGAGATAGACATTATTGAACCTTTGGATCCTAAGTCTGAGACCATGGGTTATTATGATGATATTTTTGATACCCCTGTACCAAAGGGTGTATTAAAAAAAAATGAGGGAAAAATAGCCTAGTACAAGGGGAATTTTTCCTCAATATCATTAGAGATCCCTTATGAATGGTTGGAAGAGAAAAGGAGGGATAATTTGATGAATATATATGACTCTTCCAGTTCTGAAATTGAAGAAGACCTCAGGGACAATGACCTTTTGAAAAAGGAATTAAAAGAAATGATGCTTATCAAATAGAAAAATCATAAGGATAGAAAATATCAAATTATTAATGTCATTACTGAGAGGGAAGGTTTTAAGAAATGGGTTGCCCAATTAAAATTGGGAGCTCAAGTTGCAAATGAAAGATTCCATGGTTTAAATAAAGAACTTTTTACTGATGTAGATACGCTAATAAAGGAATATCAAGAGATAGAACACTTACTTAAGAAAAGTGATTGTGGATATAGGGGCCCTATGTTGAGGAAATTTATCAATTATGATAGTACAACAGCTTGAGCCTCAAAACTCTTCACAAGATGTATCAAAAACTAATGCTAGACATGAAGATGTTGATAAACGAAAACAAAAGCTTACTGGCATTAAATTTTCTGAGCATAAAATTGAAGAAGGTGTATCTCTGGATATTTTCTCACTTGATATGGAGTTAGAAAGGGCCAAAAAGGTCAATGATGATATTTCAAAGTAGCTAGAGAAGGAAAAATTAGAAGCTGCCACTACATAGATGAAAAGAAAGATTGCTTTCTTGAGTTCTTCCATTCACATGGATGTAACAAATAACACCACTCTAACTACTCAAACCATTCCTGGATCTACTTCTAGGATTCAAAATAATAGTTCTAATACAAATCTCCAGACATGGGGCATAACTAAAGGAATTGCATCATCTTATGGAGGGAGTGGATTCAACAATAATATTGGTCACCAAAATGTAGGAACTGGAAATAGTTGCCAAAATATTAACACAAATTTTTAGAGATTACCTATTCATTTGGAAAGATATAGGAAATTTTTCTTTGATGGAATTGATGGCCATCCAAATCCTATTCCAAATGAGATCAGAGATAAGATTCCCAAGTTCAGTGGAAATAATGCCATAATGAGTGAGAAATATCTAAAAGTTTTCACAAACATAATGAATTATTATGAGATTAAGATGGGGATGTTGTGATGAAATTGGTTGTGCAATCTCTGATTTAAGATGCAAGAGATTGGTACTGAGGTTTTCCTGATAATAGTATTTATTCATAGGATGAGTTTTTTAGAAGTTTCAAAGAGAAATATGGTGCTAAGATAAATTTTGGTTTCATGTGGAATGAATTCAAAAACTTGATGAAATTTCAAAATGAGAGCATAGTTGAGTTTACCATAATATTTCAAAAGGCTATGTATGAATTATTCCAAGATTTGAGGTTGGATGAGAATGTTTGCCTAACCACATATTGCAATTCTCTTTATAGGAAGACAATTTATTTATTGAGATATAAAGATCCTCATACAAAGAGGGATGCTTATAAATTGTCCATAAACATAGAAAGCAACAAAAGGGATTCTAGGAAGCTTGGAAAAGGAGATGATACAAGACTCTCAAAAGAATCTAAAGGACAATCCACTAAAAATCTCAAGGAGGAGGATAAAATGGATGCACTGGTAATTTTGGTAAAAAATCTAGCTGCAAAGGTTGATAGGACTGAAACAGGTTTTGAAAATAATAGACATGAGTATCAGAGGAAAGAGAAATCATACAGGCTACAGGATTTTCCTTATAAGACTAACTGGAAAGATGGTAAGCCTGTGCCAGAGGAAACAAGTGATACAAAGAATAGGGATGTTCCTGATCCATTAAAAAACAACAATACACATAATGTTGATAATAATCTCTGGTGTATGGCTTTCAATATGCCTCATTCCTCTTTTCAGTGTGCAGTTGCTCAAGTATTGAAAAAACCACATGGGAACACTGGAAAACAAGAAAGCCAAAATGATAATAAAAACTCTGATACTATGCCTCCTTTTACTATTAAATATGAAAATGGTGATTCAAAAGACAAGTCACAAGGAAATGTGCAGTACACTGCTAATGTTGGCAAGTTGACACTCAGGGTTCATATGACTATTTTTGTGTTTTCATTATGGAAACAAAGTCATATGAAGTTTTGACAAGTAAGTTCACAAATTTTGAAGATCAAGATTTGGCTAAGTATAGAAAATAGAACAGAACAGAGATATACAGTTGATCAGAGAACCAACGCACGTGCATACGATTGAGTCAGATTATGCACCTTTTCACTTAAGCTTTATGATATGTTACTATGTTTATTCCATACACGCATGGTAAGATATGACAGTATGGAGAAGTTACAACAAGTTCAAGTTCCACTAGTAGTTCAATAAACAGAGCATGAAGTCAACTTTAGATTTTGACTAGCGTATAATATTTTGTTTTGTAATCACCATGCGCCTATTGTAATATTTTTTTAATTATGTCTTTAATACTCATGTAAACACACTTAAGCCAATTCATTTGGAAGTGTTGTGTATGTTGATTTTGGGCCAACTAAGGTCTTGTTTTTGGTCGCATCTATTCAGACATGTATACATACTTGACATGCAATTTTGTATTGAGTGAGAGAGTGGAAAATATGCATAGAAGAACAGTATAAACAAATCAGTATGAGATAGAGCTCTTTAAGAGATTAGAGCATCAACGCATAAATAGAACTAATCAGACAGTAGTGTCATAATAGTAGTTCACTTCTAGATATAGTGTGTTGGAAATACAATAATGGGAAAGCAAGATACTGAGAGGGGGGTGAATCAGATGTTAAAATTTAAACATTTAAAACAAACTGATCCACATTCATACATATATTAATCTAATGTAATCTCAGATAACATCCACACAATGAAATAAATAACACATAACACAATAACTTGGTAACGCAAAAACCCAAATAGGTAAAACTGGGGTGGGGATGACACCCAAAAAATTCTCCACTACTGCAATAATAAAGTGTACCTATTAAGGTTACAAATGTTGATTACAAAATGTAATCTACCCTGTTAAAGGTCTGCCCAGTTAAGAGCTAAAGATCATTACAATCTACCCTGTTAAGGGATTTCAACTTACAATGAAGTAAGCACTCTGTTAGGAGATAAAGAAAGGTCTAATAGAACCACTATATTAAGATATTTTCACCTGATACAATGATTAGAATGTCTCAAGTATTGATCCTTCATTATGAGCTTTGATGCTAATGACAGATCTCCTCTTTCCAGTACCTTCTAAGATCTCATAATCTGATATAACTTTACTCTATTGTTCACTGTGTTGTTCTGCTTGATGTCTGCTTCTTAACAAAATAACCCTCTATGCATTTCACTTCAAAATGCAATTACTAGACAATTAGTCTACTCTTTCCTTACACACTTACAAAATAGGGTTTAGAAGCAATCTAATATACCTGTTCAAATCTGATAGCGAGATCTAGATAAACAATGAAGATCTGATGTCCATACCTTGATGGTATAACAATTAATGTTTACAATAGATCATGCATAGTATAAAAAAATTAAATGCATAACTAACTCCATAGAATAATATTAAATGCATACATAAGTCAGCCCAAAAAGCTTATATAAGTCAGCCAGAACACTTATCCTCAAAGTTTGTATCATTCCAGACATGTATACAAAAATTGTTCTGCTTAACACTTGACTTGTCTGTCGCTCAGCATTTAACATCTCTATGTACTACTCGGCTCAGCAATGTAACTCAGCTCGACAATGTAACTAGGCAAACTGAAAAATGCTCGGCAATGTTGCTCGGCCTTGCATAGTTTTAGCTCAGCCACAGTGATAGCAACCTAAAACTGCCTAAGTAAATGACTAAGTGTTGGTCACTAATCATCAACAAAACTTAGAGATTAACAATCTCCCCCTTTGATATTAGTGGCAAAAACACTTATCATTGCTTTCATTTATTTCCTAAGTATACAAAGTACTCCCCCTAGGAATATACTTAGAATAATTCATACAAAAAGTTTACATACCTCAAAAATTATATACAAGTGTACCTATGTTTTACTGATGTATCATATTGTATCCTTTCATACTTCCTTACCATCTTCCCCCTTGTTTTTGTCACTGATTTCTGGTGGGGTTAAGTTGTACTTATCCAAAAATTGTTTATGAAGCTACAGGGTGGATTCAAATGTAGTATCCTAGCTTTCCTTTCCAATATTCATAACTTCCAATTTGATTTCTAGCTCAGTAGCTAGACTCACTAAATAATATGCAGTTGATAGATTTGCATTTCTCTGTGATAACTCCTTTGCAATTTAAAGTTCCTTCTGTATTACCTCCAAGTGAGGCAATAGGCTTGTCTAAATAGTTATCAATTTGGCCCTTATTTAACTATATTCAGCCATAAGCTCATCTATTCTCTATTGTGCATTTATCAACTTATTATGATGTAAAGAACTAGAAGTAGTATCTTTACCCAAAGTAGTGCTAGTTGATCTCAAATCTAACTGTAGTTTCTCAACAAGCTATAGATTATCCTTTGTGAAAAATTCAACATCACATAATTTCCTATACAAAGAATAAACATTGGCTATAACTTTCTCTAAATTTTCTACAAGAATAGAGAGTTCAACCTATTTTGTGGCAATCTCTTCTGAGATTTTCTCTAGAACTTTGCTCTCAAATATTCTCCTGGACCATTGTAGAAGCTTTTTTTTTTATGTCTATGTCCTCATTAGTTACCTTCTATACAATGTTGACTAGTTGATCAATGATTGGAGCTTGAGGCATTTCATCCTCTAAGTCAAAAGCCTTAGCAAATATGTCTTTGATGTCAAGCAACACCTTCTTTTGCTTTTGTTCTATCTTCAACTCTTCCTGTCTCTTCTTCCTCTTAAGTAATTCTTGAAGAGTCCCAATTTGTTCAAATGTTAACTCATTGGGATCCCATTGTGGAATCACAATGACTTCATCTAGTGTTACATCTAGAATATGAGACTTCTTCTTCAAGATTTTATTCTTCTTCAATTCTGGAGAGCTTATGCTCAGTAGCATAATATCTTTTCCTTTGACAGTGTCAATATCCAATGCCTCTTTTAATTCTATCAATATTGTTTTTGGATTGGGCATACCACCAATTTTAGGACCTATAGGAGTGGATGATGTAGAGTGTGCTAGATCAACCAGCACTTACATTGCCTCTTCTTCTATAGGCTTATCATCAGTATATGTTATCACTACTCCACTATCTAAAACTATTTTCAAAACCTCTAAAATAGGTGGATTCTATGAAGTTACCTCTTGTTAATTTGTTTTTTGGTTCTCTTCACTTTTTTGATCATTGACAAATTCAATTATTTCAACAAATGCTATGGTCTTCCCTTCTTCAGCATTAGTTTCCTTAATAGGAAAATCAGTGTCTTTACCACTCAACATCTCTTGTTCCTCAGCATTCAAATTGCTTGGATCATCAACTGTAAAATCCATAGGACCGTCTATAGTCAGATCAACAAAATTTCTTTCATCTAATGCATCTTTGGTCTTGTCCTGTTCTATGGCAATTTGATATTGTGTTATTTATCGTTCAGGGGTAGTCTTTACTTCAACTTCTTTTGCCTTTTTCTTAGATGTCCCTTCACCAGATTTCTTATCTTTTGGGATGGCCAGTCCTAAGATTTCCTTCCAGATCCTTGTGCTTTGATGTACTATACCTACTCTTGTATTCCTCAATAAATTTGGCTCTTTTCTTTGAGGTGAGCTCAGGTATTACCTGGGCTAGAGTTCCTTCCCTGATTTGTCTTTCTGTGGCAAGTGCAAATTCCCATTTGCTTGATAGAAAATCATAAAGTTCATCGGGCACATGATTTCCTATCTCTATAGGAGTTAATTTGAAATTACTCATCATATCCAAGAGTGCTTCCTGTACTTTGTGCCTATCTGCAGTTTTTAACTTTTCATACTTAATGAACTTAAAAGTTGCTAACCCTGCTGAATTCCTCAAAGTGTCACATACCTCATCAATACTTGCTAGTTTCTTGAATTGTGTTGTAGGTATGTTTCTAGGCTCATTAGTTTCTATCTTTTCCTCATCACTTTTTGTCCCCAAATTTAATCTCCTTCTTGGTCTCTTTGCTGGCTTACTCGGCTCAGCCTTGGGAGCAACCTTTGCTTCCTTTCCAGAACTTCTTTCTGAAACTTTCCTCTTACCATATACTTTATTTTTTACTTCTATTGGGGAAGTAATAGTAGATTCTCTAGTCCTTAGATGATTAGCTGTAGGAGGTGTAACCTTGGGTTTGGCTTTTCTCAGCTTGGTTACTATGACAATTGATGGTCTTTTTCCCTTAGCTTTCTTAGTAACCTCTTCTGATGCACTTACTTCCTCCTCTATATAAATATCCTCACCTTGTCTAGTGGTCAAGCCTAAAGGTGCATCCTCAGGTTCTTCATCACTACCCAAGAAAACTATTTTCTTTAGGTTTTTCACAATCTTCTTTCTTTTCCTCTCCATAGTTCCCTCATTCAAACTTCTTGAAATTTTATCCTTAGCTTCATCAAAATTTCCAAATGTCTCTGTTGTAGTATCAATTGCCTCAGCTAGGAGTGCAATGATGGAAGCTAATGTTTCATCAATGTTAATTTCATATGGAAATGGTTTTAAGCATGTTATCCTACGAGTCACTGCCTAGATATAAGTATTATCCATATCAACTAGAAAATAGATTTCTTCATAGTGCTTCTCCACTAGTGACTTATGAATTCTAGTCCTTAATCTCATTCTCTTCTTGAATTCTACAAAATAGCTCCCCATAATGCTATTGAATTTACTCCCTATTTTCTCAATACATTCACTGATCTGAACTGTTATGGGTCTATCCTTTTTCCAAACAATATTTCCCAGTGTAGGAAATGTATCTTGAATGTAGAAAAATATACAGACTAGTAAAGAACCAAACTTACATGATGAACTCTTGGCTTTTCTGATTGATGCTAGGTTCTCAGTTAATTGTCTATTGTAGCTCAGAAAGATCATATGTATGATTCTTTTTAACAATTTTCCATGCCTGATCAACGACTGCTCGACTGATAGAACTTATGTGCTATACCTCTTACTCCAAAATCAAGTTCTAAGTCTATAATTGTAGAGATAGTCATACCTCTATTGTTCCATACAACTCTAGTGTTCAATGTAATTTATTCTTTCCTGTTATCCCTCATGGTCTGTTTCTCGTTCACTACCAGATATCTAGTCACTTAATGAATCATGCTTTTGGTGATCTTGACTGGTCCATTATCTAACCACATACACATGTCATGAACTCAGATAAGGATAACCTTAATCCATTCATCTTTGAAACCTTGTTTAAAATCTAGGGCACGAGTTAACCCTTTGTTGGCTAAATGTTTGAATTCTACCTTCAGAACTCCATTTTCACACAATTTGCAATAGGATTTCCTTAATTTACTATCACCTGCTTCACCAATATTAACCATATAACATGATCCAACATCATGAATCATGAGTACCTTGGGTGGAATAGATGAGAGGGCTCCCATTAAATCACTCTGAATCACACGTTCAAGAATGGTTCAAAATTTTAAAGGTTAACATTCATCACTCTGTACTAATTGAATTTGCTCTGGTTCTGCCTCCATACTCTTAGCTGGTGCAGAAGAACTTGCCACCATAATTTCAAAATTAGGGTTTGAGAGATGAAAAATAGAGTACCTCGGCAAGTAGCTCTTTGCACTGTTCACCTTAGGATTTCCGACGGCACGCTGATGAAATCTTTGATCCTAACTCCATTAAGATCAATTCTGGAAATTACTTCAATCACTCCGTAAATAGTAAAAATTGCAAGGTAAAAATGAAATATCGATTGTTCATCCTTTATAGACTTTGAAAGGTCAAGGTAGGTAAGCAATAAATGTTCTGCCTATTGAGTTAGTGCAGGCCAGTTGTCCTCGGCTTTAACACAACTTGCATCCCACTCGACTTACTACACTCGGCCTTCACAAAATTTTACTTGGAAAACAAAACTTAGCACATACTAAAGAACTCAACCTTAGTGTCCATGATTGGTGATCGACACCTATTAGTGCAATTTTATCATCTCGGCTTTTATCTTCAAAAATATGTCCTGGTGCATCTTAACATATAAAAATATGGACTTTTGTACATTTCATGTTAGGAACTGATGTAAGATAAGAATTTTTGATACAGTTCCTTACATACCTCTTTTTCTTTGATGGAGATGATGTGATCACCTGATCCATTAGATTGGGTGACCTCGGCTTCATTACCTTCACTGCTGCATGGTTCAGACTTCTTAACCCATTCTTGTTCATCTATGCTCTAATTTTCTCAATTTTAGGAGCAGGTACTCTAGTCTTACAATCTTTCCTTGTATGTCCAATTTTCAGACAAATGTGACAAACTAGGCTTCCATTCATCTAACTTTTAGACTTACCTCTGAAATGTGTCCTTATGTAGTTTTCTGGAACATGTTGATACTCACCGCAGTAATGACAACTATGCCATGTATTGTAATCCCAATTGTAAGTATTGCCTTTTCTTGGTGATTTCTCTTGTACCTTTGATGTCCACTATTTTTCACCTTTAGATTTTCAATCTTGTGCTCTATGACCATATTTGTGACAGTTATAGCAATTACCATTGAGTCTAGGTTTTTTTATTGCCTTTGCCTTACATTCACCTGCTTGATGTCCAAACTTATTATAGTTAAAGCAATAACCATTAAAGTTATTTTTTGGATTGGACTTACCATTCTTGCTTTGGGAAATGTTTGATGTATGACCTGGTTTCCCACAGTGGTGACAAACTAGTTGTTCATTTCTTTGATTTTCATGCCTTCTTTCACCTGTCTTAGATGATTCTCCATCTTTATTCATTGTATGTTGTTCAGTGTGACCTAATCCAGAAGAATCTTTAGGTCTTCTTGATGCTTCCACCAGTTGATCAAAGTAGCTCATAGCTGCACTCAGATCATTCACTATGTTATTGAGCTCTTTCTCAGATCTCAATTCATCTTTCAATAGACTGTTCTCAGATCGAAGATTAACAATCTCCAAGTATTTCTTGCTGATCTCTTGATTCATGAGTAGTAGTTGATTTGCCATGTCTACTTGATTGATTGTCATTGTTTGCACATCATGTGTTCTTTCATCAAGTCTAGTAGTCAGCATTCTCTTGTCTTCTTCTGTCATAGCCTTGTCATCTTTAGCTTTCCTTTTCTATTCAACAACTTCACACATTCTAATCGATTGGGCTTCGTGTTCCTTTTTCAAGTTTTTAACTTCTTCACATAGTGCACTATTTTTTTCCAGTAGATCTTCTATTGCTGCATCGCTTTTAGTAGAATCTCCATTCTAAAATAGATTTGTGGTTTCCTCTTCCTTATAATGAGTGTCATTCATTAGTTTGGCCAGATATTTCCTTGTAGTCAAGGACTTCTTTAATTCTTGTCTTGCAGTCTCAAGCTATTGTAGTGCTAGCTGAATATCAATCTTTTGATTCTCAATGAATTTACCCATCTTGCAGATCTCCATCTCAAGATCTATATTCTCAAGTTGATTATGACCTTTTTAGAGAACTAAGCTCTGATACCAATTGTTGGAAATACAATAATGGGAAAGAAAGATACTGAGAGGTGGGGGGGTGAATCATATCTTCAAATTTAAACATTTAAAACAAACTGATCCACATTCATACATATATGAATCTAATGTAATCTCAGATAGCATCCACACAATGAAATAAATAACACATAACACAATAACTAGGTAACCCAGAAACCCAAATAGGTAAAATTGGGGTGGGGATGACACCCACAAAATTCTCCACGACTGCAATAATAAAGTGTACCTGTTAAGGTTACAAATGTTGATTACAAAATGTAATCTACCTTGTTAAAGGTCTACCCAATTAAGAGCTAAAGATCATTACAATCTACCCTGTTAAAGGATTTCAACTTACAATGAAGTAAGCACTCTATTAGGAGATAAAGAAAGGTCTGCTAGAACCACTATGTTAAGATATTTTCACCTGATACAATGATTTGAATGTCTCAAGTATTGATCCTTCACTATGCACTCTGATGCTGATGATAGATCTCCTCTTTCCAGTACCTTTTAAGATCTCATAATCTGATATAACTTTACTTTGTTTTTCACTATGTTGTTCTTCTTGATCTCTGCTTCTTAACAAAATAACCCTCTGTGTATTTCACTTCAAAATGCAGTCACTAGACAATTTGTCTACTCTCTCCTTACACACTTGCAAAATAGGGTTTAGAAGCAATCTAATATACCTGTTCAAATCTGATAGTGAGATCTAGATCAACGATCAAGATCTGATATCCATACCTTGATGGTATAACAATTAATGTTTACAATAGATCATGCATAGGAAAAAACAATTAAATGCATAACTAACTCCGTAGAAGAATATTAAATGCGTACATAAGTCAGCCCAAAAAGCTTATATAAGTCGACAAGATCACTTATCCTCAAAGTTTGTATCATTCCAGACATGTATGAAAAAATTGTTCTTCTCGACACTTGACTTGTCTATCGCTCGGCATTTAACATCTCTGTGTACTACTCAGCTCGGCAATGTAACTAGGCAAACTGAAAACTGCTCGGCAATGTTGCTTAGCGTTTCATAGTTTTAGCTCAGCCATAGTGATAGCCTACTAAAAATTTCTAAGTGAATGACTAAGTGTTGGTCACTAATCATCAACAGAACTTAGAGATTAACAATGGTGTGTATCTATTATCTAAAGGTTGTAGCCTTCATCTTATTGGGAAGTGATTTCTGGCAGTGAGCCATTCACCTTTAACAAGGTCATTGTACTTGCATTGTAAAGACTACTCCTAATAGGTTAAAGGAACTCTAACAAGTTCATAATACTAGTACATTCATTTGTGGGTACTAATTCCCACCGGGGTTTTCCTCTGATCAAGGTTTCCCTGTAAATATATCTGGTGTTATGTGTCATTATGTTATGCTTTATATGTTATCTATTTTGATTTAAGTTTCAAGTTACTAAAATAAATATAGTTGACAAGCACTTATTCACCCCCCCTCTCAGTGTTTCTAACAATTGGTATCAAAGCTCTGGTCCTCTGAAAGAAAGTTTAACCACTTGAGGATATCGTTGTTTCATCTGAAGTGAAACATCTGAAAAAAATCTTGAACCAGTCTTTGATGATCTTGATAGATCTGAAAAAGAAAATGAATAACTAAAACTAAAAGTTGATGGCTCCCTAATGCTTATCAAAAAATTAAGAAAATATTTGAAAAATTTCTCTACGAATGATTTGGGAAAAATGGTCAAAAAGGTGAATGACGAAAACATGTCTCTAAAGGACAAGATTGAAGATCTAAATGAACATCTAATAGATAGCCTAAGAAATATTAAAGAAAAGACCAAAGAAAGTAAACAATTAGATGAAGAACTTATGCAAGCAAATATGAAGATCTTGGAGTTGGAAAATATCAAGAAAAATATAGAATCTAAATTGATAGAAGCAAAGAATCATATTGAAAAATTACACAGAAGTTCTGATCTAATTCTATCACAACTCTATACACAAAAGTTAAAAGGAGATACTAGTGGTGTTGGATATAGTGTAGCACAAAGTGAAACCAATACAATGCAAGAAAGTAAGAAAGTACAAGAGAAATATATAGAAGTAAAGGCTACTGAGAATCTTGCAGAAGCTAGAGCAGAATCATGTAAAGATGAACACAAGATAGTTAACCGAACTTTTTATTTCTGTAAAAAGCATGGAAATTTGGAAAGATATTTTGAAGAGGTAAGACCCTTCAATGGCTATTGTTATTCTTGTAATAAATTTGGTCATAGGGCTATACATTGCAGAACTATTCAAAGAAATCAATCATAACTGAACCAAAGAAATCTTACTCAATACAATCAGAGAAATCAACCTCAGAGAAACTATTAGAACATTACATGTCAAATATGTAATTATAATGGACACACATCCAAGTAGTGCAGCATGGTAAACAATATCAATATACCTCAAATAAGTTGTCACTCATGTGAAAAAGCTTGACATATCTCAAGGTTTTGCAGATCCATAATGCAAAGACAAGAAAAGCCTAAAGGATCACTATTTAAAGAATCTGGAGAAGTCAAATTTCTAAAATCTATAGAAGATTCAATTAAAATATGGGTTGAAGTAAAGAAATATGATGATGTTAACAAAGTAGTAGAAGCATCCATAGTGGATGAAACTTCTACTTCTGGTTAGATGACCCTCATGGTCATAGGGGGAGCTACTCAAGCTCTAAACCCCTACATGGCTGGTATACTCACCTCTGAGTATGCACCTATGGATTCATGTATTTTTTCATGAATTGAGGAAGTATGCATGGATGCATAGCTTGTACTTAGACAAGAACAAAGATTGAAATTATCAGTAGAAACCGCATTATGGAAATAAGCATTAAATGAAGTAACTCATTTATCAGTCAGTAAAAGATCTTATATCTTCACCTTACATTCAAGATTGAGCATTCAGAGAGAACATGATAAATAAGCATCAAAGTATTGAAGGATAACTGTTGGTTGGTTAGAAAAGTGAATTGAATTTGAAATAGAACCCTAGAATAGACACGTCATTTCATAACTTCAATGAGCCCTCCTTAAGAAATTAACAAGTAAGTATGGGAACTCCTATAGTCTTTGAAATCATTGAAAGGAAGAGATTCATGTTTAAAAAGAATCCATTCAAGTCAGTGCTAGATGATGTAGAAGGGGCATTTTTCAAGACTTCGTTAGGAGTCATGCATATTGAGGACATACACACTTACATTTACTATAAGAAGGAGTCTGTTGGTGACAACAACATAATAATGCTCATGGCATCAATTATGGAACCTGATTACTCATTCAAGGATGAATTCTCACATCTCACTCATAACCCTATTTTTGAGTATACAAATGCGCATGAGTTATATGAACTAGAATGGGTTAAAATTCTACTCAACAGGATTCATGATGATATGTTTTGGATTGGTGAAGTTCCTATCCATATTACTGCTGACCTAATTCATGATATGACAAGACTCTTTAAGATTGGACCTATTCTTCTCACTGGAAATGATGTTAAGAAACAGGTTGAGAAGGCTTTCTTATCTAGAAGCGATAGGCGTAGGATGACTATTGATCCCATTATGGAGAAAGACATCAAACTAATCACCATGATACTTGGTTACAAGTTTTAGTATGCAAGCAGACTTAATATTCTATCTGCAACTATAGTTTTAGAAAAAATAAGGATGGCAAGAGATAACACACAATATAATATTTGTGAGATATTGTGCACACAACTAATTGAGAACATTAAAGCTATCAAGAATAATAGAAGGAAAATATTTAGATTTGGCTCATTGATTATATACTTATACTTCCACATTGTTTATAAGGTCTGTAATCTTTACCTAGATAGGAGAAAATCTACTTTGTCCCAAATTTCATTAAAAGCTACATCAAAAAGTAGTGTAAAGGATTCTATGGATATGGATATCAAGACATTCAGAATCAAGATGTAGAAGAGGTTTAGAATACTAGAGAAGATAGTTAAAAAATACAAGGATACCATATGCTTCATGTTGGAAACTGACTATACTTGCATGGAAGAAGTTGAGCCAAGAACCAAATGGATTCACCCACTTGGTTATGAAGTAGAAGAACATGATTTGGAAGGATATGCACAAGTTCTTTTATGTGCATCAAAAGATCCAAAAGAGCCTAGATGGGGCACATATAGAGAAAAGACAAATCAAGATGATTATGTCCTATATAGTGTAGACAATAAGAGGAAGGCATCAAGGACTACATCTAACATCCTAAAAGTTCATGGTGTCACCCAAGATGACCTAGATAAATATAGGGAAGCTAAATTTGTAAGAGAACTTAAGAAAACACCTGCAGAAGTCAAAATAGAAAAATTAGATGATATCCACAAGAAGAAAAAGAAGAATTCTAATGAGAGTACATCTGCACCCTCTACTACTATTGACCTCAAATCCTCTCCACCTTTGATACCAAGAAAGATGACTAGAAGAAGGAAGAAAGTTCCCATAAGCCACCCTTCCTCAAGGAAAACATGGAGCAAAGTAAAGAATACTTAAGCCCCTCTTGAGGTAGGATTAAGACCTAGTCTTGAGATCCTAAGGAACAAAATCATTAATGAAGGAAGACTAGAGTCAATTACAAATGTCTATGAAAAGTGCCAAGAGATAGACAAATAAGAAATGCATTCTATGATTATCTCTCATATGATAAAGTTTAAAAGGTCAGTTTTAGAACTTGAGATAGTCATTCGAGACAAAGTATAGAACATACCAGACTTATTGAAAATACAAGCAATAGAAGAAGATATGAGGATTAGAGAGGAAACATTATATATTCTTCTCCCTATTTTCTCACATGATGAGAAGGTAATATTGTTAGATCTAGTAAAACCTCATCTAAGAACCAAAACAATAACTCTTCACATTATGAATAAAGAGTATGAGTTGGTTGGTAAAGAGACTAAAAGAGAATTTGAGCAAGTGTTATTGGATAAACACATGTATCCATCAGTGATGCCTACAACTAAAGTGACTCTAGTTCTTTCTAAACAAGAAAAAGAACCAAAGATTCTTAATGTGCCTATGACAGCTCCACGAGATTCTACACCCAAAGTTCCATCACCCTCTGACATAGTCAAAGATTTAGATGAACCCATTGTGATCAATGATGTTAAGATAACAATGATAGCTTCAGATAATGACTTGAAATTTTTTGAAAAAGCATTTTTCAGCACTGAAGAAGAAAAGAAGGTATGCACTGATAATACTCCCTTGCAGCAACATGATGTTCTTTCTAAAGACTCAATAGATTTCAATAATGAGGAAGATAATCAATCTAATGAACCACCATCTATGGAAATCCCAGAGATCCCAGTGAAAAGTGAATGTATGGATATAAGTCAAAATTCTATACTCACTCCATCTATCAAACCATCAATATCATTGTTTAAAAGTTTGACCCCTGACTCAATAAACCTAGATGCATGGGGAGACAAAAACTTGATCAAAATTAGTGTATTAGCCATGGAGAAATCCAAAGAGAAACAAGTTATGAGAAATACTCTCTTTCTTGAGTTAGTAAACATTTTGAACAATCTAGTGCCAACAGAGAAGAAATTGGCAAATATTTAGTCAGTTGATGATGTTGATAGCATCTTGACAAGATTTAAATAAAAATTCATAAGTCTAGTAGATTCAACTACTAAAATTGCAGAGGAAAAGTACAAAAAGGGAAGATTGGATGAACTGATAAAGAAATTCTCATTAGATCTCAACTCTTTGAAGATTGGTCAAGCAATTCTGAAAGAGTTAGTAGCAAAAGGAAGAAAGGTGATAGATAACTGTATGTATAGAGGCAAATTCACTTCTGACCACATTAAGAAGATTGAGGAAGAAAACATCTTAGTTGAAAATATAAGGAAATCAGTTGAAATATCCTCTCAAGACATCGATATCTACAACACCATCTATCAAGGGAAGATAGACAAGATTGAAAAAGCCAAGATAGAGATCAGCAAGATAAGGACCAGGAAAACCCAACTAAGAAATGCACTTGCCTTAGCTGTATTATATGAGAACATCAAACAGATTGATGCAACTATTGTCACATATGATCAAGGCCCGTCCATGGATCTAACAAAAAAGGAGAAGCTCACATATGCATTATGTGCCCATCTTTAGACTGTTGATGCACTCAAGGCATCTTGGCAACAAGAAATGAAGAATCTTTAGATTGCATAACCAAATGTGTACTCTAATTAAATTACGTTAATGTTTTCATACTATTGTAATTATAGTTTGAATTTAGTAAATGTTTAAATAGGTTAATTTATATAGAAGGAATGTTATAAATTATCCTATAGTGTACTTAATGTGTACCTTTGTTTGAGATTTAATTAATCCTGGATAGTAATTTTAAATGGGTGAACGTATTTGCATAATTAGGACGTTATAAATATGTTTGTT
>MU223844.1:2143075-2177048 GCA_018584345.1 Thuja plicata
AGAAGGAGGAGGAGGAGGAGGAGGAGGAGGAGGAGGAGGAATCTTATGGATAGATGAAAGGATAATGATAGGAGGATGATGATTTCATCAAATCAGAAGAATTCAAGAGTTTCTTGATTAAGTTGAAACAATAGGATTTGAGGCAGAATTTGATAGTAGAAGAAGGACAAGAAGAAGATAATTAAGAGATTATAAGGACACTTTAGGATTACGATCCTACAAGTGAAATAATAATTGTGGAATAGGAAATAATCTTGGTGCAAAATAGTGGTATGCTACTAATGCCTGACTAGGATTTCCAATCTACCTTTATCATCGACCAAATCAGCAGACAAGAAAATCATATGTTCAAGATAGAATTTGAGATAGGTGATGTATTAAGAGGATTAGGATTTGATCCTAAATCTAAAACTCTAGCTATTTGGTCCCTTTTTCCTACTATAGACAAGCCTCAGGTTCTGAATATTAGTGAAGAGAAAAGGGAAGATAGGATGATTTGGAACCTTCAGAATACTAGTGATACTGATATTGCCGAGCTTATGACCCAAGTGTCTTTTATGAACTTAGAAAAAAAAAAGGATTTATCGAAAAGGCATGAAAAATTGTTTGGTCATATGATGGCTTTGGCCAAGAAACATGAGGAGGTTATGGTGCATAACTACACTTTGGAGGAAGAAATAAAGAACTTGAAGAAAGAGTTGGATAAAAGGAAAACATAGGGAATTCCTCAAGTGGCTAAGAAAGAAAAGACAAAAGAAGAAACACAAATAGGAGATGACTTAGCACCAGAAGAGGGTAGAATAGAGGAACTATCAGAATGAAAAAGTGATAATGCAATTCCTATCATCCTTGCTATCCTGCAACACATTGTCAATGCTTTAAAACAAAAGATTGAGATGGTGTATAATCTATATGGAGTGTTATAGGAAAATTCTAAGACAGTTAGAGAGGCTATGACATTTCTTGAGCCAACTTTCAAATTTTGGTCAGGAAAAAGTAGAGTGATGGATAAGTTGAAAATAGCGATCCTATACAGTAATGTTTTTCCTGAAAAAGTATCAAAAACCATTGAAATTATAAATTGTCTAAATGACACTTATGATTTCTTCAATGGCAAGAGTGAGATGATAAATAATACGTTGCAACTATTTGGTGATCAATTTCCTACACATATTCCCAAAATTTATAATAATGATAGTGTTTTAAAGCCACAGCCAGATTGGGAAAGGGAATTTGATGAAATATTAAAAGCTAATGATGTCAAACACAATATTGAGAAAGACCAGATGCTAGCTACTACAATAGCATTATTGAAAGTTTGTTCAAATTTGAGATAGACATGACAAAGTTCATCACAGTGGTGAAGACAAATATAGATTCCAAGTGGACAGGAGCCGTGACAAAGATGGAGCAAGAGAAGACTTTTTGAAAAAAACAACCAATTATGTTGAGACTTCACATATTTTGTGCCACCCGTGTTCTATTTGCAAATTTTTTATTTTGTCAGTTTTGAAGTTGTTGCAAGATTTTGTAAATCTTTCCCATGTAGTCCAAAGCTTGTTGCATCCTTAGTTATAAAATTATTCCAAGCCTAGTAGGAAAGGGATAGCCATTTTTAATTTTGGGATTACAATTGAATTGTATAAACTTCGGTTTAAGACCAATATATTTTGAGAAGGGTTTTGAAAGTTTTTCTCAATGTAATAACTATTTGGATATGAATACAAATGAGAATTCATCAATAGTTTTTGAAATTATGTTGAGTATTTGTCTTCATTATTATGTTTTGAGTTTTGTTTAAATTGAGTGATTAAGGATTGTTTAATTTATATGTCTATTAGGCATATTTTGAAATTGTCTTAGGGTTTCTTTCAAGGAAATATTAAATTTCCTTAGGGTTCTTTCAATTAAACTTGGGATTTTTGATGAATCTGATGATTATCTTGGCATATGTGTGAGGGTAGATGTATAAGGTATATCTATTTTTCTGTTTAGATCTATGGTTGTCTTCAAATTTATGTTCACACCATTTGGTTGTGAAAATCCAGGGTGACTCCATACCCTAGGTTAAAGCACTGGTTTTGATGCAGGAGCATCCTGGGTGTAAGGGAAATCTTGCATCACCCAAAAATATTTCTATTTTCTTTTCAATAAGGGCTACCTTGTGCAGAGCTGCTATTTATGGAAACTTGCTATTTTAAGTAAGTTGGTCATACGATCTCGGAATGTTTTGATTTTTCATGTGGAGGTTCATCTCAGTCATATCAGCCTGCCAGTAAAGTTTCATGGCTAGATTAGGTCTAGTTTTGAAGATATTGAAAATTTTTGGTATTGAAAATAGGGTACAAAAACTTTGAGCTCAGTTTTGAAGGCTTTAGAGGCCCCGGATGAGGTCAAAACTTGGGCCAAATGAAACTTGCTCAGCTTTTGTATTGTAGACCGCTTTGTGGCATTTCTGAAATGGGGTTATAATAGTCAATCGGGTCAACTGGTGATGAATTATGGTCTCCAGAAGTTGGGCCACCTGAAATAGTAGAAAATAATTTTCCTTCAAAATTTTTGTTTGGGTTTCAAAAGTTATTTTGAGCCGAATTTGATGTACTAAAATGAAAAATAAAATAATTCTAAGTTTGGTCAGCCCTAAGGGCTAAATTTCTAGAACCTTCTCGGGCGGTGGAAATTGCCTATATAAAGAAGGCCCGTAGTGTTGTCTTAGGTAGTTCGAGACAGTTCTGGGTAGATCTGGGTAATAATTCGAGGCTTTGTCCTACAGAATATTGTAAGGGGAATGCCCATGTGGCTTTGCATATTGTAATTCTGAAATTTTGTAATTCCACATTTGTGGAGATAATAAGAAGCCCATTTTTTGTTCTTGCAAATTGTTGTTGCTTCTCTGTTTCTGTTATGTGTTTGTGGCATTAGGGGGAGCGCCCTTCATCAAGTGGTATCAAAGCGATAGTGCCCTTCATCAGTTTTGTTTTCATTTGGAATAGGTGACTATCATTATTAAAATAAATCTTTGCCATTATGTTTTAATTTTTCAAATAAATGTTATAGAGGTTAATATTTATAATTCCATTTTGCATCTGTTGGAATAGTATTTTGATTTGATTATCCCACACGAGTTTGTGGAACTAAAAGTGTAGAGGGTCTTAAAACCCTATTTCTATCATTCTATATCTTGCCTTGATCAGTGTTGGGAAAAATAGAGCAAGCTTAATTCAATAATTTCATATATCAACAAGAAAAGGAACTAACAGATTGAGCCTCAAAAATTTTCACAAGATGTCTGTAGAGATGAAAAGAAAGATTTATTTCTTGAGTTATTCCATTCACACCAATGTAAAAAATAACACCACTCTAACTACTCAAACCATGCCTGGATCTACTTTTAGGATTCAAAATAATAGTTCTACTACAAATGTCCAGACATGGGGCATAACTGAAGGAATTTCATCATAGTCAGGGGGGAGTGGATTGAACAATAATATTGGTCACCAAAATGTAGGAACTGGAAATAGTGGCCAAAATATTGGCACAAATTTTTAGAGAATACTTATTCATTTGGAAAGATATAGGAAAATTTTCTTTGATGGAATCCATGGCCATCCAAATCCTATTCCAAATGAGATCAGAGATAAGATTCCCAAGTTCAGTGGGAATAATGCCATAATGTGTGAGAAGAATCTAAAAGTTTTCAAAAACATAATGAATGATTATGAGATTAAAGATGAAAATGTTGTGATGAAATTGGTTGTGCAATCTCTGATTGAAGATGCAAGAGATTGGTACCGAGGTTTTCCTAATAATAGTATTTATTCATGGGATGATTTTGTTAGAAGTTTCAAAGAGCAATATGGTGACAAGATAAATTTTTGTTTCATGTTGAATGAATTCAACAACTTGAAGAAATTTCAAAATGAGAGCATAGATGAGTTCAACATAAGATTTCAAAAGGCTATGTATGAATTATTCCAAGTTTTGAGGTTGGATGAGTATGTTTTCCTAACCACATATTGCAATGCTCTTGATGAGAAGACAACTTATTTATTGACATATAAAGATACTCATACCAAGAGGGATGCTTATAAATTGTCCATAAACATAGAGAGAAACAGAAGGGATTGTAGGAAGCTTGGAAAAGGAGATGATACAAGACTCTCAAAAGAATCAAAAGGACAATCCACTAAAAATCCCAAGGAGGAGGATAAAATGGATGCACTGGTAAGTTTGGTAAAATATATGGCTGTAAAGGTTGATAGAAGTGAAAAAGGTTTTCAAAATAATAGACAAGAGTATTAGAGGCAAGAGAAATCTTACAGGCTGTAGGATTTTCCTTATAAGACTAACTGGAAAGATGGTAAGCCTGTGCCAAAGGAAACAAGTGATACAAAGAATAGGGATGTTCCTGATCCATTAAAAAACAATAATACACATATTTTTGAGAATAATACCTGGTGTATGGCTTGAAATATGCCTCATTCCCATTTTCACTGTGAAGTTGCTCAAGTATTGACAAAACCACACGGAAACACAGGAAAACAAGAAAGCCAAAATGATAATAAAAACTCTGATACTGTGCCTCCTTTTACTAATATTGAAGATGAAAATAGTGAATCAGAAGATGAGTCACAAGGAAATGTGTAGTACACAGCTAATGTTGGAAAGTTGACACTTAGGGTATATATGACTAGTTTTTTGTTGTCATTATGGTAACAAAGTCATATGAAGTTTTTACAAGTTCACAAATTTTGAAGATCAAGATTTGGCTAAGTATAGAAAATAGGATAGAACAAAGATATACAATTGGTCAGAGTACCAGTGGATGTGCATACGATCGATTCAGAGTATGCACCTTTGTAATTAAGCTTTATGATATGTTATTATGCTTATTATATACACGCATGGTAAGATATGATAGTACAGAGAAGTTACAACAAGTTCAAGTTCCACTAGTAGTTTAATAAATAGAGCATGAAGTCGACTTCAGATTTTGATTAGCGTATAATATTTTGTTTTGTAATGTCCATGTGCCTATTGTAATATATTTTTAATTATGTCTTTAATACTTATGTAAATATGCTGAAGCCAATTCATTTGGAAGTGTTTTGTATGTTGATTTTTGGCCGACTAATGCCTTGTTTTTGGTTGCTTCTATTCAAGCATGTATATATACTTGACATGTAATTTTGTATTGAGTGAGAGAATGGAAAATATGCACAGAAGAATAGTATAAACAAATCATTATGAGATAGATATATTTAAGAGATTGTAGCATCAACACATAAATAAAACTGATCTGACAACATTGTCATAACAGTAGTTCACTTTTGGATATAGTGTGTATTTGTTATCTGAAGGTTGTAGCCTTCATCTTATTGGGAAGTGAGCTATGGAAGTGAGCCATTCACCTTTAATAGGGTTTTGTAAAGACTCCTAACAGGGTCATTGTACTTTCATTATAAAGACTGCTCCTAACAGGGCAAAGGAACTCTAACAAGTTCATAAGACTAGCACATTCATTTGTGGGTACTAATTCCTACCGGGTTTTTCCTCTGATCAAGGTTTACCCATAAACATATCTTATGTTATGTGTCATTATTTTATGATTTATATGTTATCTATTTTCATGTAAGTTTCAAGTTATTGAAATAAATATAGTTGACAAACACTGATTCACCCCCCTCTTAGTGTTTCTAACAATTGGGATCAGAGCTCTAGTGCTCTGAAAGAAAGTTTCACCACTTGAGGAGATCGTTGATTTAGAAGAAGTGAAACATCTGGAAAAAAATCTTGAAGTAGTCCTTGAAGATCTTGACAGATCTGAAAAATAAAATGAAGAACTAAAACTAAAAGTTGATGGCTCCCTAATGCTTATCAAAATATTAAGAAAAGATAAGAAATATTTCTATATGAATGATTTGGGAAAAATGGTCAAAAAGATGAATGAAGAAAACATGTCTTTGAGGGAAAAGATTAAAGATTTGAGTGCACAACTAACATATAGCCTAAAAAATATCAAAGAAAATACCAAAGAAATTCAATAATTAGATGAAGAACTTATGCAAGAAAATATGAAGATCTTGGAGTTGGAAAACATCAAGAAAAAGATAGAATCTGAATTGACAGAAGAAAAGAATCATATTGAAAAATTACACACAAGTTATGATCTAATTAAATCACAACTCTATGAACAAAATTTAAAAGGAGATACTAGTGATGTTGGATAGAGTGTAGCACAAAGTGAAACCAATACAATGCAAGAAAGTAAGAAAGTACAAGAAAAATCTACAGAAGTAAAGGCTATTGAGAATCTTGCTGAAGCTAGAGCAGAATCATCTAAAGATTAACACAACATAGTTAACCGAACTTTTTATGCTTGTAAAAAGCATGGACATTTGGAAAGATATTGTAAAGAGGTAAGACCCTTCAATGGATATTGTTATTATTGTAATAAATTTGGTCATAGGGCTATACATTATAGAACTAGTCAAAGAAATCAATCATAGCAGAACCAAAGAAATCTTACTCAATACAATTAGAGAAATCAACCTCAGAGAAAATATCCGAACATTACATGTCAGATATGTAATTATAATCGACACATAGCCAAGCAATGAAGCATGGTAAACAATATCAATAGACCTCCAATAATTTTCACTCATGTAACAAAGCTGGACATATATCAAGGTTTTGCAGATCCAGAACGCAAAGACAAGAAAATCCTAAAGGATCACTATTTGAAAAATTTGGAGAAGTCAAATTTGTAAAATCTATAGAAGATTTAGGTAAAATATGGGTTGAAGTAAATAAATATGATGATGTTAACTATGTAGTAGATGCATCCATAGTGGACGCAACTTCTACTTCTGGTTAGATGACCCTCATGGTCATAGGGGGAGCTATTCAAGCTCTAAACCCCTATGTGGCTGGTATACTCACCTCTGAGTATGTGCCTATGGATTCATGTATTTGCTCACAAATTGAGGAAGTATGCATGGATGTATAGCTTGTACTTCGACAAGAACAAAGATTGAAACTCTTAGTGGAAATCATGTTAGGATAACAAGCATTAAATGTAGTAACTCATTTATAAGTCAGTAAAAGATCTTATATCTTCACCTTACATTCATGATTGAGCATTTGGAGAGCATAGGATATATAAGCATCAAAGTATTGAAGGATAACCATTGGTTGGTCAGCAAAGAGAATTGAATTTGAAATGGAACCCTAGTACAAACACATTGTTTTAGAACTTCAGTGAACCCTACTTAAGAAATCAACAAGTATGTGAACTCTTGTGGTCTTTGAAATCACTGAAAGGAAGATATTTGTGTTTAAAAAGAATCCATTCCAGTTAGTGCTAGATGATGTAGAAGGGGCATTTTTCAAGACTTCGTTAGGTTTCATGCATGTTGAGGACATATGTGCTTAAATTTACTGTAAGAAGGAGTCTGTTGGTGACAACAGCATAACGATGCTCATGGAATCAATGATGGAACCTGATTACTCATTCAAGGATAAATTATCACATCTCATTGATAACCCTATTTTTGAGTATACAAATGCACATGAGTTCTATGAACCAAAATGGATTAAAATTCAACTTAGTAGGATTCATGATGATCAGTTTTGGATTGGTGAATTTCCTATCCTTTTTACTTTTGACCTCATTCATGATATGACTGGAATCTCTAAGGTTGGACATGTTCTTCCCACTGGAAAGGATGTCAAGAAACAGGTTGAGAAGACTTTCTTATCTAGAAGTGATAGGCGCAGGATGACTGTTGATCCCATTGTGGAGAAAGACATCAAACTAATCACCATGATACTTGGTTACAAGTTTTAGTATGCAAACAAAATTAATATTGTATCTGTAGTTACAGTTCTGACAGCAATAAGGATGGCAAGAGATAACACACAATATAATCTTTGTGAGATATTGCACACACAACTAATTGAAAACATTAAAGCTATCAAGCATAACAAAAGGAAAATATTCAGATTTGGCTCATTGATTATATACTTATACTTCCACATTGTTGGTAAGGTCTCTAATCTTTACCTAGACAGGAGCAAACCTACTTTTTCTCAAATTTCATTAAAAGCTACATCAAAAAGTAGTGTAAAGGACTCTAAGGATATGGAGATCAAGACATTCAGAATCAAGATGCAAAAGAGGTTTATAATACCAGAGAAGATAGTTGAAAAATACAAGGACACCATATGCTTCATGGCTAAAACTAACTATACTTGCATGGAAGCACTTGAGCCAAGAAATAAATAGATTCACCCACTTGGTTATGAAGTAGAAGAACATGTTTTGGAAGGATATGCACAAGTCATTTTATCTGCACCAAAAGATCCAAAAGAGCCTAGATGGGGCACATATAGAGAAAAGATAAATCAAGTTGATTATGTCCCATATAGTGCTAACAATAAGAGGAAGGCATCAAGGATTCCTAAAATTTCTTGGTGTGACCCAAGAAGACCTAGATAAAGAGAGGGAAGCTAAAATTGCAAGAGAACTTAAGAAAACACCTGCAAAAGTCAAAATAGAAAAATTAGATGATATCCACAAAAATAAAAAGAAGTCTGATGAGAGTACATCTACACCCTCTACTACTATTGACCTAGAATCCTCTCCACCTTCGGTACCAAGAAAGATGACTAGAAGAAGGAAGCAAGTTACCACAAGCCACCCATCCTTAAGGAAAACACAGAGCAAAGTAAAGAATACTTAAGCCCCTCCTCAGGTAGGATTCAGACCTATTCTTGAGATCCTAAGGAACAAAATCATTAATGAAGGAAGACTAGACTCAATTAGAAATGTCTATGACAAGTGCCAAGAGATAGACAAATTAGAAATACATTCTATGATTATCTGTCATATGATCGAGTTTAAAAGCTCAGTTTTGGAACTTAAGACAGTCATTCCAAACAAAGTATGGAACATACTAGACTTATTTAAAAGACAAGAAATAGAAGAAGATATGAGGATTAGAGAGGAAAAATTATATAATATTCTCCCTATTTTCTCACATGATGAGAAGGTAATATTGTTAGATCTAGTAAAACCTCATCTAAGAACCAAAACAAGAACTCTCCACACTATGAATAAAGAGTATGAGTTGGTTGGTAAAGATACTAAAAGAGAATTCAAGCAAGTGTTTTTGGACAGACACATGTATCCATCAATGATGCCTAAAACTAAAGTGACTCCAGTTCCTTCTAAACAAGAAAAATAACCAAAGATTCTTAATGTGCCTATGATAGGTCCACAAGATTCTACACCCAAAGTTCCATCACCCTCTGACACAGTCAAAGATTCATATGAAACCATTGTGATCAATAATGTTAAGATAACAATGAAAGCTTTAGATAATGACTTGAACAAATTAAAAAAATCATTTGTCAGCACTAAAGAAGTAGAGAAGGTATGTACTCATAATACTCCCTTGCAGTAACATGAATTTATTTCTAAAGACTCAACAGATTTGAATAATGAGGAAGATAATCAATCTAACGAACCACCCTCTATGGAGATCCTAGAGATCCCAGTGAAAATTGAATCTATGGATATAAGTGAAAATGCTATATTCACTCCATATATCAAACCATCAATATCATTGTTCTTAAGTTTGACCCCTGACTCAGCAAACCTAGATGCATGGGGAGAAGAAGACTTGATCAAAATTAGTGTATTAGCCATGGAAAAATCCAAAGAGAAACATGTTATGAGAAATCCTCTCTTTCTTGAGTCAGTAAACATTTTGAACAATCTAGTGCCAACAGAGAAGAAATTGGAAAATATTCAGTTAGTTGATGATTTTGATAACATCTTGACGATGATGTTGATAGCATCTTCAAAAGCTTTAAATCAAACTTCATAAGTCTAGTAGATTTAGCTACTAAAATTGCAGAGGAAAAGTACAAAAAGGGAAGATTGGATGAACTGATAAAGAACTTCTCATTATATCTCAACTCATTGAAGATTGGTCAAGCAATTCTGAAAGAGTTAGTAGAAAAAGATAGAAAGGTGATAACTAACTATATAGACAGAGGAAAATTCACTTCTGAGAACATCAAGAAGATTGAGGAATAAAATATCTTGGTTGAAAATATAAGGAAATCAATTGAAACATCTTCTCAAGACATCAATATCTGCAACAAAATCTATCAAGGGTAGATAGAAAAGATTGAAAAAGCCAAGATAGAGATCAATAAGATAAGGACTAGGCAAACCGAACTAAGAAATGCACTTGCACCCTCCTTAGCTATATTAAATGAGAACATAAAACAAATTGATGCAAATATTGTCACATATGATCAAGGCTGCTGCATGGATCTAACAAAAATGGTGAAGCTCACATATGCATTATGCCCCCATCTTCAGACTCTTGATGCACTGAAGGCATTTTGGTAGCAAGAAATCAAGAATCTTCAGATTGCATACCTAGATGTGTACTATAAATAAGTACTTAGGGACTTAATTTTTTTTGCACCTTTGTCATTAATGTCAAAGGGGGAGTAGAGTATATAAAGGAGTACGATGTATAGTAAACTTGCAGTTTTTTTGTTAAGTCAAAGTTTAGTAACTTGGAAATATTCCTTTTTTTCCATTATTGACAAAGGGGGATATTGTTGGCAAGTTGACACTCAGGGTTTATATGACTATTTTTTCATTTTCATTATGGAAAAAAATTCATATGAATTTTTGACAAGTAAGTTCACAAACTTTGAAGATCAAGATATGGCTAAGTATAGAAAAAAAAAATAGAATAGAGATATATAGTTGATCAGAGCACTAGTGCACATGTGTATGATCAAGTCAGTGTATACGCCTTTGTACTTAAGCTTTATCATATTTTATTATTCTTATTCTATACATGCATGGTAAGATATGACAGTACAAAGAAGTTACAACAAGTTCAAGTGCCACTAGCAGTTCAACAAATAGAGCATGAAGCCGACTTTAGATTTAGATTAGCGTATAATATTTTTTTTTTTAATGGCCATGCACATATTGTAATATTTTTTTAATTATTTTGTTAACACTCCTGTAAACATGCTTAATCCAGTTCATTTGGAAGTGTTGTGTATGTTGATTTTGGGTACTAAGGTCTTATTTTTGGTCGCGTCTATTCAAGCATGTATATATACTTGACATGCAATTTTGTATTGAGCAAGAGAGTAGAAAATATGGATAGAAGAATAGTATAAACAAATCAGTATGAGATAGATCTCTTTAAGAGATTAGAGCATCAACACATAAACATAACTGATTAGACAATAGTGTCATAACAATAGTTCACTTCTAGATGTAGTTTGTATCTATTATCTGGAGGTTGTAGCCTTCATCTTATTGGCTAGTGAGCTCTAGTAGTGATCCATTCACCGTTAACAAGGTTTTGTAAAGATTCCTAACAAATTCATTGTACTTGCATTGTAAAGACTGCTCCTAACAGGGGAAAGGAATTCTAACAAGTTCATAAGACTACTACATTCATTTGTGGGTACTAATTCCCACCAGGGTTTTCCTCTGATCAAGGTTTCCCCATAAACATATCTTGTGTTATGTGTCATTGTGTTATTCTTTATATCTTATCTATTTTTATTTAAGTTTCAAGTTGTTGAAATAAATATAGTTGACAAACACTGATTCACCCCCCCCCCTCTCAGTTTTTCTAACAGTTAATGTTGCAAATACTAAATTAGAGAATGTTCAACTTTGGATACCCAATGATGAAGAAGTGAGATCTCTTACCATAGGTGTAGTGATTCAAACAAGAAGTTCCTATCCCCTTATAAATAGACAATTTTATGATGGGGAAAGCAATCTTGGTTCAATATTTATCAAAGAAGTTACCAATGAAGAACCTACACAAAAAATTAACAAAGAAAAGCTTAGGGATGCTCCCGTCAAAAAGGGTAAATTTATTTCTGAGACCGTGTTAATTTTTCCAACCATTAATATGAAATAGGCACTATCTTAAATGAAATTTTTTTTCCCCTTAGTTGAAATGTTGAAGATAAAAGAACACCGAGAAGCTATTTTCTCATTACTTTCAGCCTTACCAGATATCCTTGAAGTAAATGTTTTAAAATGTGAGAGTAATAAAGAGAAAATTGAACCCCAATCTATGTTGAGAGTGTGATCACCCAGGAACCTTTCCAGATTGATCCTTTCTATGTGACACTCCTTGTAAAAAATATGTTATCAAATAACTGTATGATAGACTTAGGAGCTGCTGCTAATGTGATGACTTACATTATCATGAAACAATTGGGTTTAAAGGTCAATACTTCTTTTAGTAAATTTTATTCCATGGACAATAGGGAAGTACCTATAATAGGAACTCTACAAGGAATAGAAGTAAAAATTGTTACATACCCTGACATCACTTTTAAAATAGATGTTGTTGTGGTTGATTCACCGCCTCATTATGAGATGATTTTATCAAGGCAGTGTGTTGTAGCTATTGGAGGACATGTATAGTTGGATTTGTCCTTTGCTACTATTTTTTGTAAATGGGAATGAAGCTAAATTATTGTGAGAACCTAGAGCTCCTATTTATGTACTTGAAAAAATTGAACCAAACATGCTAAATTTCTTTATGGATGTAGATATGCAAAATTTTAGAGTTGAAGAGATCCATCCTTAGTTAAGAAATACTGATCCTATAATTGGAGAATCATAATTGAAGATAAATGGATTATGGAAAATTTATTTTTATGGAGCATGCTCAAAAGAAGAATCAAGAGCTAGTGTTTTATTTGTCTCTCCATCAGGTATTTACCTTCAAATATTCATTTTGGGTGGCCTTTGAGTGTACAAATAATACAACTGAGTATGAGGCATTATTTTTGGGATTAGAAATTGCAATCAAGCATGGAATTAAGTTATTGAGAGTTTTTGGAGATTCAGAGCTAGCCATATCATAAATTAGATCAAAATATGTTGCTAAAGGTGATAGGCTAAAACAATATAAGCATGTTGTTTGAGATAGCATTGAGTTCTTTGATGTATTTTCCATTGAGTGGATAGAAAGATCTAAAAATATCATGGTAGATTTTTTGGCTAATGTAGCTTTGAAAAATGATGACTTAACACTAGTAGGAGTATCTATTGTGGAGACTAAAGCCAGGCCTATCATTCTTGATAATGTATATAACTAGAATCTTTTTTAAATTTATGAAGATATCCTTACATTCATTCAATGCGTAGAAAATTTTGAAGGTCAAATCATTGATTGTAATAATTTGATAGAGGTTGTTGATGGGAAAGAAACTATATTTGGCAATGAAATTTTACAATTGCAGACAAATGAGATCCCTAAAGGATTAACTCAGTTGGAAGGATTGTTTACTGATAATTATAGTCATATGTGCGAAAAAATTTCTGCCAAATTGGATGAATTTGAGGAGGTAAACTTGGGATCATAATATGCTCCTAAGATTGTATATATTTGAAAGAAGCTGGCACCCGATGTGAGAGAAAATTTGATTAACTTTCTGAAGAGGTTCAAACATGTTTTTGTGTGGTCTTATGAAGACCTTAAGGCTTATAGGAAATATCTCTCCGAATGTGAAATCCCATTAAAAACTGACATTAAGCCTTTTAGACAAAAGAAGAGGTCAATCAATCCACTATTGGCCCCCAAAATGCAGCAGGAGTTAACAAAGTTCAGAGAGGCTAGGATCATAAATCCAATTAGGCATTCTTCTTGGGTGTCTAGTCTTGTCCCAGTAAAACAAAAGAATGGGGACATCAGGTTATGTGTTGACTTTAGAAACCTCAATGTAGCTTCTCTAAAAGACAATTATTCTTTGCAAAACATGGATGCAATGTTACAAAGGGTTACCAGTTGCGAACTTGTGTCCATGATGGATTGTTTTTCTAGTTACAACTAGGTGCTGGTTCAGGAGTCTGAACAGTTTAAAACAACATTTACTACCCAATGGGGTACGTATGTCTATGTGAGAATTCCATTCGGCTTGATGAATGTAGGAGACACCTTCCATAGAGCCATGGATGTGGCTTTTAAAGAGTTTGTAAATATAATTATGGTGATTTATCAAAATGATTTAATTGCATATTCTCAAAAAGCTGAGGATCATTGTAAACACTAGGAGGAAATTTTTGTTAAACCTTTTGAGCATGGGATTTCATTGAACCCAAATAAGTGTCACTTTGTTGTGACATAGGGTAAGGTATTGGGACATATAGTGTCAATAGAAGGTGTCAGAATTGACCCTAAAAGAGAAGAAGCCATTAATAAAGTTTTTCCCCCCAAAAACATCAAAGGTGTGTAGTCTTTCCTTGGAAAAGTAAAATTTTTGAGGAGATTCATTGCAAATTTTGCTGAAATAGTCAAACCCATTGTTAAATTGTTGAAGAAAGAAGCTAATTTTGAATGGGATAGAGAATCTCAGTTAGCTTTTGATGAAATAAAGATGGCTATTCAACAAGAACTAGTGTTGAGATCTCCAGATTATGAAAAAAAAAATTCTCTATTTTTTTTTGCTTCATTTCACACCATTCCTACAGTGCTTTTTCACAAGGATGATGAAGGTTTTGAACATCCCATAGCATTTTTTAGTAAGTCTCTGCAGGCAGAAAAACTTAATTATGAGATGATGGAAAAGCAGGCTTATGCATTAGTCAAATCAATTAAGGTTTTTAGACCTTATTTAATTTTGTGCAAAGATAAATTTTGCTTATGTACCACATGCTACAACAAAAGATATATTATCTCAGCCTAAGGTTACTGGGAAGAGATGTTGATGGATTAATAAGATTCAAGAGTTCAACCTAGAAATTCAAGTTTCCAAATTAGTTAGGGGTTTGGGTTTGGAAAAATTAACGACCGACACAAACATGGAATTGGCTCAAGTCAACAATGTATAGACAGTAAATATGAATTGCACTAGTGTAGAATTGTAGCCATGGTATACTGATATTATATTTTTCTTGGAAAATGCAAAATGTCCAGAGCATATATTAGATACTCAAAAAATGACTCTTAAGCTACAAGCTCAAAGGTATGTGTTGGTACAGGGTGATTTGTTTTGGAAGAACATAGATAGAATCTTATTGGTTTTTTTAGATGAATCACAATCTAAGAAATTATTGAATGAAATGCACAATGGTGTGTTTGGGGGGCATTACTCTGCCAAAACCAGAGCTCATAAAATAATCAAAGCTAGTTTTTATTGGCCCTCTCATTTTAAAGATAATCAAAAATTGTACAAAGGTGTGAGCCTTGCCAAAGGTTCTCTTCTAAAATAAATTTTTTGAGGAGCATTTCTTTTGAATCCAATGGCTCTGGAAGCACCTTTTTCCCAATTGGGCATTGACTTTATTGTTGAATTTATAGAAAATTC
The DNA here is from genome assembly GCA_018584345.1 of Thuja plicata. NCBI lineage: Eukaryota > Viridiplantae > Streptophyta > Pinopsida > Cupressales > Cupressaceae > Thuja > Thuja plicata. The sequence continues at coordinate 2,158,463 of MU223844.1, forward strand.
TAGTGGAGGCCACAATTGGATTCTTGTGGATACAGATTATTTCATGAAATGGATAGAGGGAGTCCCATCCAAGAAGGCAACCCACAAGGTAGTAATGGATTTATTGATGGATAAGATTTTGACTAGGTTTGGTGTGCATACTAGATTAATCATGGATAATGCCATGTGTTTTAGGTCTAAGGAGTTTAAAGACTTCTGTGAGGATTATGACATTGCAATGAAGTCACTAATTTGTAGTGTAAAATTTTGTCCCTAGAATTGCAATGAAGTCACTGATTTGTAGTGTAATCTGTCAATTTTTCTTCCATTTCCCATTACCAAAGGAGGGGAAAAATTTTTGCAAATAAAAAAATGTACATATTAGAAGAGAACAAAACTTACAAGTGTTAGATCATGTTGATTAGATTCTTCTCATATTTTCTTCTAGTTAGCTCTGCAACAACTCGGCTAGGTCAAGTTGTAATCTATTCTTGACAATCTTTTATTCAATATCAAAAACTCCACATGCAACACTGTTAAGTCTACTCGAATGGAAGATATTGTATGTAATAACATACACACCAAACCTAAGTTTAGGATCACCGATGGTGTTGATATGTAAACCTCTACCATCCCACTTGGCTCTCAGTTCTGGGTGGGTGCCTTAGGGATTTTGATTTATCTGATGTAGGATACTGAGTTACTACATATATCACATCTTTGCTTAATTTCTTTCATTCATCCAGCCAAATATTTCCATCATGTACTTAGTTCAATACAATGCGGATCCATTCAGTTTTAAACTCCTTCAGGAAATGTGGAGCATTGGTTAACCCTTTCACATCCATGTGTTTGTGATCATCTTTTATTTTACCATCTGTGCAAAGTGACTGATATGTCAATATTAGTTCAAAATCCCCTATCTCACTGATCTTGCAATGAATGTAAGCTCTCACATCATGAACCAGTAGAACCCTAGGTGGTATCAAAGAGACAACACCTTTGTCATGGGGTTTAGTTTCAACTTGTGGATGTATCTTGTAATGGGGTTCAGTGCATGTAGAATAATTAACAAGAATCACCTTTTTATCTTTATTTATATTTGCCTTCATGGTTTGTGATGAGGATGCCATTGATTTTGAATTAAGGATTCCACAAAAGAACTCAAATAAATTGATAAGTGGAAATTCATATTATTCCAACCTTTAAATGCTTGAAATGTTCTTAGAATATCTATAAAATCCTTCGAAGTGCTCTGCTATGAAGTCACTTGCAATTTATTTGGTCCACTTTGTTATCATTATGTGAAAAAATGAGTTCACCTCCCTTGAATTATACCAAAAAACTTTAGTCAGTGTAACCAATGCTCATCACCAACCACTGGGTAGACAAACAATTCACTCACTTAATTCTAAGGATCTCTCAACTCTATGAGTATAACAAGTGCTTATTTGCCTTAGCAACTCTTTTGTCTCTTGTATGTTCACCAAATGACATTACTAAATTGGTACAAATTAACTAACTCAACTAGATCAAAGTAATAAAAAATATTACCACAGTGCATCTTAATTAATTCTAATTTTGCATTTGTACAATGATTATAGGAATTCATGTAAGATATAGCTTTGCAAAACATAGTTCCCTACCTGCTTGTATTGCTTAGATTGAATTCGTGGAATCTGCTAATCCATTGGATGAGGTGTCACTGACTTTTGTGCTTGGTCCATCATTATCATTTGATGCTCTCCTCCACATTTGATTTATAATTCTCATGATTTGTTCAATTGTATTCCCATTTTGATATGTATTTATTCTGTCTGCACAATCTCTGCTTAAGTGACTAACTTTTTGATAGTGTGAGCATGCCATGCCATAGTTTCACCAATTTCTAAACTTAGTTCTCCATTGTCTCATATAGTTTTCTACATTATGTTTATATTTACCACATGTTGTGTAGCTAGCCCAAGTGTTGTAATGCTAAGCATGAGCATTAACTTGTCTTCTTTGTTGATTTTCTTTTTCTTGTCCTTCAGGTTTCTAGATTTTATTTGTATTAGTCCTGCATGCTTGTAATGTATGACCATACATTTTGCAAGTTCGTTAATAGTTATCCATTTAAGGTTTCTTCTGTCATTTTTTCATCTTAGATCTGCATTCATCTTCTTGATTTCCATGCTTATTACAATTATAGCAATTTCCATTGAATTTAGGAGAGTTTCTAGAAATACCTTTTTCTTTGCTTTTGCAAATGTATGATGTGTGGCCTAGTTTTCTACAGTGATGGAAAGATAGTTTCTTAGGCTTCAGATTTGAGTATACATTCTTTTGTTCAACTTTATTTGGCAATTCTCCTTTCTCGGTATACCTTAATCTAGTATTATTGTTCAGTCTTCTTTGATTGTTCATAAATTCATCCATTCTCTTAGTATTGTCTTCAGATCTCTTAATCACCTCATTATGTTGTTGTAGTATCGTAAATTCATTTCTCTATTTTTCATTTTTGTCTTTCAATACACCAATGTCTTTTAGTTTTCTAGAAAGATCAATATTCACTCGGTTGGCCTCATGACTCATAGAAACCACTTGATTAGTGATCTCAAATTAATGTTTAGTAAGTCTCATTATTTCAGATTTGTTTTCTTGTAACTTTTTAGTAATTTTTCTTTTGTCATCAACAACCGTGTTTCTATCTTGTTCATCTTTCTTTACATCATTCAAGACTTCAAAAATTCTACCCATTTGTGTATCTTGACAGTTTTGTAGTTCTTTCACTTGTTTAGTAGGTTGTTGATTTCTCTTAGATGGATTTGATATGATTCCTTTAGATGCATCAGATATGCTACCTAATTCAGATCTAGATGTATCAAATGGGTCATCAATCTCTTCTTCCTGATAATCATTCTCATGAAGGAGAATTTTCATGTCCTTTCTCTTAATCAACATCTTCTTGAGTTTCTCCTTGGCTTCTTTGTATTGTTTGATGTATATCTGCAATTGTAACTTCTTATTTTTGATAGTTTTATCAAGTCTAAACCTTTCCATTGTAAGATATTTTCTCTTGAGTAATTAAAATTTCTAATCAAGAGAAATAGCTCAGATACCAATTGTTGGAAGAATAGAAAGGTCTGTACTAAGAGGGGAGGGGTAAATTAGTACCCTTAAAAAATTTCAAACAAATATTTGTAATCAAATATATTGTTATAAATGACTGAGTAGATTACTTTCACCAAACATGTAATGTCACTGCTCAAATGTAAATGCATGTAATCCAAACAATAAAACATAGATGAAATTTAAGTACCCATGACACTAGTATTTTGGTATTGCAGAAAAACCCTATTAGAAGGTAAAACCTGCAGTGGGGATGAAACCCACAAAGATTCACTATTGTAGTAATAAAGTATCCTATTAGACCTTACAAAAATTTGCTCAATTGTGGTGATCTTACCCTGCTAGGAGTAACAATAAGATGGATTAGATCTACCTCATGTGAGGATTTAGCAACACAAAGTATGTGTGCACTCTATTAAGATATTTATACAAACACGATTAAGTCTACTTGATTAGGAGATTTTAGGATTGTTACAATTGTCAGAGAGTAACAAAGTTGTTTGATCTAAAAAAATTACAATCTCTATATTATTGATACAAATCCTTTAAGTATAATAAATTTATCACATTACTATCAATGATAATACCTTATGTACTACTCGTTACCCTAGCCTATGTTCTAAAAACTCAATGTTGCAATTTAGTACTTGTCCTAAACCCCTTGTCTGATCTCTCATGTCCTTAGTATGACAACTTCTTGATCATTACTTTATCATCATACTTATATATATATATATATATATATATATATATATATATATATATAGACACACACACACACACACATATTGGTGAAGGAGCACCTAGGTAAGGCTCTTTGGTAACGTAGGGTTTCTAGAGTTATTTTGGCTTGTAGTGGATCTAGCCAAACAACTAGTTGAATAATAGTACTAGAGGTGTCCTAAGGTGTGTGTTAGGTCTTTAGGGAAGGTCTTTTCAAGTTTGTTTGGTCTTTTAGGAAACAAGTGCCAATTTGGACCCTAATTGCCAATGTTGTGGCAATGGTGCAAATCAAGCACATAGGGGTCAAATTTTGAAAGAGAGTGTTTTAGGACCTAAGAGAGGTAATCATGGTCTACCTAAATCTATTATGATGTGTTCATGGTCTTAGAACAAAGTTTAGAGTGGATTTCCTAAAATTGTGGAAAGTTGTCAAAATTGTCAATGTTGTCATTGACAACATTGACAACAATTGTGCAAGAAGAGCATTTTCAATGAAATGGTTATTGTAGCTATCTAAAACCATTGGATTAGGGATGGGGACAAGTATAATAGGCCTTCCTTGACTTGTAAGAAAATTTGGTGAACATTTTGAAAATACAAGATTTTCTATGTGTGCATTTTTAGAGCAAATTCAGTGTGTATTTTTGTTTTCAGTAGGTAGATGGATTAGATCTTAGTATACATCCATTGATTAATGTAGGGTAGGTTAATTTGAGATTCTATGTGGAGTTATTTTTCAAATTTGTATTTCTTATATAGGTTTTGTTAAATTCTTTGTGTTTTACCTTGTCACTGGTCTGAACAAGGCAGGTTGGACAAATGGGGTCTTAACTCAACTTGCCACTATAGTTTCTATACGGTCTCTTGGAATGGGTGAGAAGACTCCATGTGCATTATTTTTATAGAAGGAGGGGCCCAGGAAAGTAGTTTTTTCTAATTTTGCAATGATGCACTAGGCGAGCTTGTTGTGCATGGCTAGGGACTGAGAAACATTGCAGGTGATGCTAGGAGGGTTGAATTCATTGGTGGCTTCAACCAAAGCTCATGGAGGGATAGAGTAATGTATGTAAGACCCAAAACTCAAAGGATAATATTGGAAGGGTTTCTTGGTGTGTGGAAATAACACTTTTTTGTTTAGACTGTCAAAAAGCCTTAAAACCCTAATTTTTAGGCATGATAGTAGGAAGGGTTGTATTGACAACATGAGGATTGGAGACCTTGAAAATCTCAAAGTTCTTGTTAAAGGGTGTCTGAATCCTAATCCCTTTTGGAGGCTTGTGTGGGAAAAATTCAAGTTATCTTCAAATTGGCAAGAAAAAGGCCTAATTGGCTTATGGCCCTATTTGGGGTGAAAAAGGTGAATTGTGAATCACTTGATTGTTATGTGTTTGTGAGTGATGTATGCAAGGGTTCAAATGGAACCAGTAGAGGTCTTGATGACCTATCCTTCCATAGAGCTAATTCCTAAGAGGAATTGAGACAATTCTTGAAGATTTAGGGTAGGAAAGACCTAGCTAGTTTGTGTTATAGAATGGAGTGTTTTTTATCAGTACTATTGGTGTACAGTAGGTGAAGGGTTAGGATCTTGTGTCAAGATACCTAAGGAGAGTAGTGTTGAGCATATAACCCTACTAGGTCACTAAATTGGCCTAAGGAGACCCTAGAGGTGAATAAGGTAGAGAGCAAGCCTAGGTGTGTTACATCAGAGTGGTATTAGAGCCCCAAAAGATTTGGGATTGTATATGTCAGAGCTAGAATATTGTGGCTCTACAGACATGGTAACAAATGTAGAGTTGTCTAGGGACATGGATGATAAAATGAGAAGAATAGACTCCTTGAAGAGGCCCTAGCAGAGATGAAGCTGAAACTACAAGAAGTAGTGGATGCAAGAGACCAAGGTAGAGAAGGTGAAACACGTGATAGAGGGAAGTAGAAGGTTGAAGAGGATGATATTATCCCTGAACTAGACCCTGTGATGGAGCAAGAACCATTCTTGAAAGCCATAATGGCATTGGGTGGTAAATCCTTAAAAACCATCCCATTGTTTAGTGGGAAAATGGACATTGAAATAGTATTGGAGTGGATTGAAGGGATGGAGAATCACTTTGAGTGTGAAGGCATAACAGATGCACAAAAGGTTAAGGTGGCTAATTCAAGGCTTAGGGGATCAGACCTAACATGGTGGAAGTATCTACGAGATGAAAGAGTCAAACTTGGGAAACAACCCATAGCAAATTGGCAAGCAATGGTAAATAAGCTGAAAGAGAACTTTTTACCAGAAGACTATGAGATCCAACTCCATAGAAGGAGACAAGAATTGAATTAGAAAGATATGGATGTAGCCTCCTATAAAGAGGAGTTTCAAAGACTCTATCTTAGGTCAAAGAAACAAGAAGAAGACCCGATTAGAGTGGCTAGGCATCTAGGTGGATTGAAGTGGAACATCCAGGAAGAGATCAGCTTGTGGACCCCCACTACTATTCAGAGATGTCAACAGCTATCTCTTAAGGTTGAAGAGAAGAATAGGAAGAAGAGTGACTCTAATCTAAAAAGTAGAGGCAGAGGGAGAGACAAAAGAGAATAGAGAGGAGGTTACCAAGGCAGGGGCAGAGAACAAAGAAGCCAAGGTGAAAATAGATTGATAGAGCACACTAATGAATCCACACTAAGAGGTGGTTATGGCAGAGGTAGAGGTAATCAGAGTGGATCTAATAGGGGAAGAGGAGGTAGAAGAAACTCCCATTTTTCAAATATGAAGTGCTACAATTTTGGGCAAACTAGTCATCTAGCATATAGGTGTCCTGATAAGCCTAGTGCATCCAATAGTGACAAGAGGGTAGCTTATGTTCAAGAAGACACTTCTAGTGTCAAGGCACCTGATGTTGATCACATAGACTCTGAGATGGGTGAGAATCTGATGTTTAGAAGGGTATTAATTAGGAAGCCAGTGAAGGATGAGCCTAAGAAACATAGGGCATTGTTTAGGATCAGATGTAAGATCCTTGGAAAAGTATGCAAGGTGATTGTAGACTCTGGATCTACTGATAATATAAAATTAGATGAGGTAGTTACTAAGGCTAAATTAACTAAGATACCCCATGTGAACCCTTACAACGCGACTTGGCTTAATAAGGGACAAAGTGTGTTAGTAAATGAGCAAACATGGGTAGAATTCTCTATAGTAGGCTACAAGGATAAGTTACTTTGTGACATCCTCCCAATGGATGCTTGCCACTTGTTGTTAGGGAGACCCTGGCAATATGATAGAGAGGTAGTGTATCATGGAAAGGATAATTCCATATCCTTTAAGAATAATGGAAAGACATTTAAAATACAGTCTTTATTGGAGGATGAAGAGCCACAGTCTAAGACTCCTACTATGTTATTTTGTAGTCAAAAGGAGTTTGTACGAGACATCAAGGAAGAGGTAAGTGCAGGGTATGCCATTTTGTTAAAGCCCAAAGAGGAAGAGAAGACAGTTAAGGAGATAGTACCTAAGGAGATTTAGACTCTACTTGAAAAATATAGTGATGGGACTCCTGCCACTTTGCCTCCAAAGAGAGTGATCATTCATCAAATTGACTTCATACCTGGTGCCTCATTACCTAACAAAGTAGCTTATAAGCTAACCCTTGATCAGAATTTAGAGGTAGCTAGACAAGTCTGAGAATTATTGAACCAAGGCTTGATTAAAAAGAGTATCATCCCATGTGAAGTCCATGTGGTGTTAGCATCAAAGAAAGGTGGAAAATGGAGGCTATGTACTAATTCAAGGGCAATTAACATAATCACCATAAAATACAGGTTCCCAATACCTAGGATAAAGGACCTTATGGATTGTCTTGGAGGGGAAATTTACTTTACCAAATTGGATTTGAAAAGTGGTTACCATCAGATAGGGGCTAAGGAGGGAGATGAGTGAAAGACAACATTAAAAACAACTAATGGGTTGTATGAATGGCTTGTGATTCCATTTGGCCTCACCAATGCTCCTAGCACATTCATGAGGCTCATGAATGAAGTGCTTAAGGAATTCATAGGTAAGTTTGTGGTGGTCTATCTTGATGACATATTGATAGAACAAAGGAAGATCACATTAAGCATGTTGAATCAGTGTTGAAGAATTTGCATGAAGAGAAACTAGCCATTAATTTTGAGAAGTGTGAGTTTCTCAAGAAAGAGCTTGTCTAGTTAGGATTTGTGGTATCCAAGGGATCTTTGAAGATGGACCAAGACAAGGTGTTAGCTATACTGAATTGGCCACCACCTACATCAGCAACCAAGGTAAGGAGTTTCCATGGCCTAGCTCAATTTTATAGGAAGTTCATTAGGAATTTTAGTGGTATATGTGCACCATTGTTGGAAAAAATTAGGGGTGGAAGTAAGGCTAAGTTTAGATGGAAATTAGAAGCTGGGAAGTTATTTGAGATGTTGAAAAGGCAAGTAGCTACACAAGCTATCCTAACATTACCTAGTTTTGATACGTTATTCACTATTGAATGTGATGCAAGTGGAATAGCAGTAGGAGGTGTGTTAAGTCAAGAGGGTAGACCAGTGGCCTTCTTTAGTGAGAAGCTGAATGAAGCTAAGAAGAAATACTCTTCTTGTGACCTAGAATTATATGCTCTAGTGTAGTCATTAAGACAGTGGAGACACTATCTTTTACCTAAGGAACTTGTGGTGTTTACTAATAATTAGGCCCTTAGCTACATCAATACACAAGAGAAGTTGAGTAATAGGCATCTAAAATGGATGGAATATCTCCAAACCTTTACATTTACCATTAAGCATAAGAAAGGTAAGTTGGACAAGGTTGTTAATGCACTGAGTTGGAGACTTTTGATAGTCCAAGAAGTTCAGTTGAACAGTATAGGGATAGAGAGTTTTAAGGACCTCTATCAAGTAGATGAAGATTTTGGGGAGGCATATCAAGTGTGCCATGATTTTCAAAACAATTTCCATAGAAAATTCTCTTAGTCCACATTGTAGAATGGACTGCTATTTAGAGGAAATCAGTTATGTGTGCCAAGGGGTTCTATGAGGATGAATCTCATACAATAAAATCATAATGGATCTATGAGTGGACACTTTGGTGTAAACAAGACCTTGGAGATATTAAAGAGGTTTTATCATTGGCCTAAGTTGACAAAAGATGTCACCAAATATGTGGAATAGTGTGTATTATGCATGGAGGCAAAGGGAGGTAGCAGCAATTTAGTCTTGTATCAACCCTTACCTATCCCAAATAGACCTTGGGATTATGTGAGCATGGACTTCATAGTGGGTCTACCAAATACTAAGCAAGGCTATGATAGTATATATGTAGTAGTTGACAGATTTAGCAAGATGGGGCATTTCATTCCATGCAAGACTACTAGTGATGCTATTCACATAGCTTATCTATTTCTTAAAGAAGTTGTAAGAATTCATGGACTACCCTTAAGCATTGTATTTGATAGGGATGTTAAGTTCATGAGCCATTTTTGTAAAATATTATGGAATAGATTGGGTACAAACCTTTCTTTTGGATCAACATACCATCCTCAGACTAATGGTCAAATAGAGGTGATCAACATGGTGTTGGTAAACCTATCGAGGTTCCTAACCAAAGAATATGGTTAGACATGGGATGTAGTCATACCTCAAGCTGAATATGCCTATAATGACAGTAGGAATAGGATGACAGGGAGAAGTCCATTTGAAATAGTTTATGAAATGCATCCTAGGGGAGTTTGTGAGCTTAGGGATCTTGGAGGAAGGGAGTAAAATATTGGACATGCTAAGGATTTCACTCACACTATGAAGGAGTTCCAAGAGCAGGTCAAGAAAACTATATAGGACAGTCAGCAAAAGTTGAAGGGAAAAGTGGATGAGAAGAGGAAAGATATCCAATTCCAAGTAGGAGACTACGTTATGGTTCATTTGAACAAGTCAAGAATGTAGAAAGGAATCCCTACTAAATTTTAGATGAAGAGAATAGGCCCATGCCAAGTCCTAGCTAAATATGGGGCTAGTGCCTACAAGGTAGACTTACCTTCTGATTTGAATATCTCTTGTACTTTCAATGTCCAAGACCTAGTTTGGTTTAAAGGTCCACTGATTGAGATAAATCCACATAATCAAGGAGTTCAGAGTGATGTAGACCCTGATGTAGTGTCTACCAAACAACAATTGACAGCTGAGGGAGTTTTGGATTCAAGAGTACAAAAGACAACTAGACACAAGGTGTATATGGAGCACCTTATCAAGCGGAAAGATAGGTCTGACTTAGAGGCTTCATGGATTGCATAATCTAACTTCAAGAAGTTGGGCATTCATGACTCTTTATTTTATATAGGAGTGACTTGACTTTTCCTTTTTGCGGGAGTATGGTGCAGGAGCACCTAGGTAAGGCTCTTTGGTAACCTAGGGTTTCTAGAGTTCTTTTGGATTGTAGTGGTTCTAGCCAAACAACTAGTTGAATAATAGGAATAGAGGTGTCCTAAGGTGTGTGTTAGGTCTTTATGGAAGGTCTTTTCAAGTTTTTTTGGTCTTTTAGGAAACAAGTGCCAATTTGGACCCTAATTGCCAATGTTATGGCAATGGTACAAATCAAGCACATAGGGGTCAAATTTTGAAAGAGAGTATTTTAGGACCTAAGAGAGGAAAGTATGGTCTACCTAAGTCTATTATGATGTGTTCATGGTCTTAGAATAAATTTTAGAGTGGATTTCCTAAAATTGTGGAAAGTTCTCAAAATTGTCAATGTTGTCATTGACAACATTGACAACAATTGTGCAAGAAGAGCATTTTCAATGAAATGGTTATTGTAACTATCAGAAACCATTAGATTATGGATGGGGACAAGTATAAGAGGCCTTCCTTGACTTGTAAGAAAGGTTGGTGAACATTTTTAAATTTCAAGATTTTTTGTGTGTGCATTTTCAAAGCAAATTCAGTGTATTTTCTTGTTTTCAGTAGGTAGATGGATTAGCTCTTAGTATAAATCCATTGATTAATGTAGGGTAGGTTAATTTGATATTCTATGTGGATTTATTTTACAAATTTGTAGTTCTTATATTGGTTTTGTTAAATTCTTTGTGTTTTATCGTGTCGCTGGTCTGCACCAGGCAGGTTGGACAAATGGGGTCTTAACTCAACTTGCCACCCTAGTTTTTGTACGAGCTCTTGGGATGGGTGAGAAGACTCCATTTAAATTATTTTTACAGAAGGAGGTTCCCAAGAAAATATTTTTTCTAATTTTTCAATGATGCCCTAGGCGGGCCTGTTGTGCATGGCTAGGGACTGAGAAACATTGCAGGTGATGCTAGGATAGTTGAATGCATTGGTGGCTTCAACCAAAGCTCATGGAGGGATAGAGTAATGTATGTAAGACCTCCAACTTGAAGTATAATATTGGAAGGGTTTCTTGGTGTGTGGAAATAACACTTTTGTGTTCAGACTGTCAAAAATCCCTAAAACCCTAATTTGTAGGCATGATAGTAGGAAGGTTTGTACGGACAACTTGAGGATTGGAGACCTTGAAAATATCAAATTTCTTGTTAAAGGGTGTCTGAATCCTAATCCATTTTGGAGGCTTGTGTGGGAAAAATTCAAGTTATCTTCAAATTGGCAAGAAAAAGGCCTAATTGGCTTGTAGCCCTAGTTGGGGTGAGAAAGGTGCATTGTGAAGCACTTGATTGTTATGTGTTTGTGAGTGATGTATGAAGGGGTTAAAATGGAACTATTGGCGGTCTTGATGACCTATCCTTCCATGGAGCTAATTCCTAATAGGAATTGAGACAATTCTTGAAGATTGAGGCTAGGAAAGACCTAGCTAGTTTATGTTGCAGAATGGAGTATTTTTTATCAGTACTATTGGTGTACACTAGGTGAAGGGTTAGGATCTTGTGTCAAGATACCTATGGAGAGTAGGGTTGAGAATAAAACCTACTAGGTCACTGAATTGGCCTAAGGAGACCCTAGAGGTGAATAGGGTAGAGAGAAAGCCTAGGTGTGTTACATCACACACACACACACACAGATATATATATATATATATATATATATATATATATATATATATATATATATATATATATAACTTCTTGACCTAATTAGGGTTTTAAAATATCTTAGAAAACCTAAGATCAACGGTGTAAAAAATTTACCTTGTTCATCTAAACATAGGAGATATAAACAATTAATGTGTGTATCTGTAATAAATGTTCTCCTCAATCTATTTAAATTGTTATCCTACCTGAAAAAAGTTGTTACCTAGATTCATGTGCCAATACAAAATTTTAAATGATGACTGGTTTACTTAGTAGATACTGTCTCTATTACCGACTAGGTATTTGAATTCTTGAATACTAATGACAACCTTTAAAGCTCATTTGGAATAACAAAAAACATCTCCTTTTAATTTCAAACCATTTACTAGTTTGTTTAACACTTTCTTGTGCAGTATATCTTTTGAATCTACACCATTTTTGGTATTAAGATATCTCTTGTTTGTTTTTGCTTCTCTGTATTGATTACTCAGAATTTCATTTTATGTTCCTCCATTCTTTCTCAAACAACTTCTATCAATTTCTCCCTTCTTATATTTTCATCTTCCCTCATATTTTCTCCTTTCTTTCATTTAGCATATTTTCTTTCTTTTACAATCCATGTAGTTTCTCCTCCTCCTTGCATTTCCTTCCTATCCCTTCCAGCTAGGCTTCTCCTTCTCCCCTCCCCACTACCAAATGTCTGACTTGAAATGGAATTTTGTTTTGTAGTAGAACCCTTTCCTAATTCACATTTATCTCCAAAAAAAATCACAACAAAATATTTGTAAATTAAATATTTTAGTTGAATTATTATTTTTCTTCCTTTCTCAGGTTGTAATTTGAGATGGTCATGTGATTAAAATTATGATTTCTCTAATAATAGGGAGATCCTATGATATTCGATGACTTCCATGAATCTCCAACTCATCCTAACAGTGGTCTTCTTTCACGATAGAGGATGAACCAATGAAAACACTGGTTTTCAAATATCATGCCCAGAACTAGATTACATTTCCAAGGTATCTTTATCAATATCAATCACCATTCTCCACTTTGTTATTAAAACAATATTATGCTTTAATATTTCATTCTCTTTCATAAGATGACAATATGAATTTTAATGTTACTTTTGTGTTTTTCTATAATTTTTCATGCTCATGAGTATCATGAGCATGTTGATAGACTTGTTTAGGAGGTCAAAGAAAATTTCCATGCAGTAGGTGCTACGAATTCTTCTACACAAAATGTTTTGAAACACCTTGAAATGGTGGATAAAGTTGAATTTCTTGGAATTGAGAAACACTTTCAAAAGGAAATAGTAGAAGTTCTTTATTATGTTTATAGGTATGTTTTAAACAAAGATTATATGTTTTAAAAAAATATTGGATGTTTAAAAAAAATTAAGGTTGGCATTCTATATGTATGATTTGTGACTAATTTGTTTTTGAGTTGTAAGTTTTGGAACGAGATTAATAAAGATTTGAAACCGTAGCTTCGGGACTTTGCATCCTTTGAGTCCACAGATATCCCATTTCTGGAGGTCTAATGCATACGTTTTAATATATTATATTAATCAATTTATATTTATGATTGAAACTATACATCTTTATTTCAACATCAAAATACAGTTTTACTATTTACCTTTACTTTTAGTTTTATTATTTTAAATTCATCTTGGATGATGTAATGACAGATGTGTTGGAAAACTTGAAAGAAAAAGATGGAGATTTCTTATGATGCATCACTCAATCAGAGGAGGAGATAAAAAGTATACCAAGCCTTTTTCATGTTTCATTGATTTCCTTCCCAAAGGAGACAATAATGGATGAAGCTAAAGCCTTTTATACTATGTATTTAAATCAAATCTTGCAAAAGACTCACTTTCTAGTGGCAATCTTCTATAAGAGGTAGTATGATTCTTGTATCTTTAAAAAGAGAAGTTATAGTTTATGTTATAATGATGTATGTTTCTGTTATTATGATAGATGATAAGAAATATAGAAAATTTTGTGATTCAATTATGGTAAACTTCCTCCATCTTTGTACAAAAATATTGAAGCTAGATGGTGTACAATGTTGAAGCAAGACAAAGAAAAAATTGAATCTCTTAGTGAAACTTCAACCAGAGATGTCTAAAGAGGAGATTCAAGAGACACTGAAGGAAATAAGACCAAGATTTAAGACCAATTTAAGAATCCTAAGCTTAGTGACTAGTGATTCTCAGTCAGTATAAGATGAAATAGTGAGTATTCTGAAGAAATGTTTAGGTCTTGAAGAAGAGAAGAAACATGATCAAGATATAAGTGAATAATAAAAAGGACAAGATGATACTAAACATGAGGTCATACACACTGATGAAGGATTTATAGTAGAAACTCATGGATGATATAGAGGATTCCAAGGCTACAAATGATGAAGATGTGGACATAGGAACAACAAAAGTTATGATTGATGTTCCTACGGGTGAGCAAGAACAAAAACCAATAGTAAAAGCAACCGGTGAAGAAAAAGACAAGGAAAAACAAGTGCTTGCACATACTAAGGATGTGTAGAAGGAAGGAGATAAAGAGAAGCAAGAGAAAGAAAAGGGGAATACTATAGACAAAGGAAAGAAAAAGGTAATATGTTCTATGTTTATTGTTCAGAAAAGTTTTGATAAAATGGACGAAGATGACTTGCTGGTCATTCAAGGACTAATAGATCTTAGCACAATGAGCCCAAATGAGTAAATGAAAGTCTCCATTCCCATTTAGTCAAAGGCCATAAGAGCTCAGAATGAGTCACAACTTATATAGACTACAAGAGGAGCAATAATTTTAGTGGCAATTATTCACCATTTGGCAAATGTCACCCATCGACTATCAGGGATTTGGTAAATATATTGCATCTATTGGGTTTTCCCAATCGCCTGAACTTTATACATATTGGGTTGAATTCCCAGGTCCATCACCCCTCTATTTATTTAATTTTCTCCATTTCTTCTATAATATCCCCAATTAAATATATTTTTTGGACAAGGTAAATTTTAAAAATTTGTGTACAATTTCAAAGAAGTCTGAAATCGATGACCCATATTACCCAATGGATTTATACATATATATTTATAGGGGGCCCCAAAATTTCCTATCATTTGGAATACGCATGTCTCAAACTGACATATTTTTTCCAGCTTTATTAATGGTAACAAGTTATTGGGTGACCCATAATCACCTCAGAAGTAACATAAGTTGTGTTCTAATTATGCGGGATTCTCCAAATAGTTGTATACCTAATACCTCCCATTGAATTTTCCAAAAAGTATTGGTATAAAATTCATTCATAGATCAGGGTTATTATACACAATTTGGTTTGGTTTCTTCTGAATCTATGATATCTCTATTTGATTGATAGAGAAGGTTTAGACTATTGAGTGCATTGGCAACTGCCATTGAGGCAAAGGTAAGTGATTATTATTTTGATTCTTGGTTTCACCTCTATCTGTCTGCGACTCTCAAATTTTGAGTTATTTCTTATTTAGTGGGGACTTGTTAGTGGTCCTTAGTCAATTCTTTCAACTGTGGTCACTAGGGAGACCTTAGAAATATATTTACAGCAAATGAATCATATTTATATATATATTATAGTGTATTGTCACTTCTTCAACAAGTTAACATTTTTTTGGTAGCCTTTATTTCATTGGAGATGTCAAACAAGAATAAGGGTAAGGATCCTACATGTCAGGAAAATCAAGAGAGGCCACTTCGGCCAACAAAATATAGAACCTTATCATCGTACTTGGTCTTGGAAACATTTTTGGACAAAATTGGGAAGCTACTTCATCATATAGATTTACAAGATTCACAACCTGAACCTACATGACATATTCAAGAAGTCGGTGAACTTGATATCTGAGATCATGATGAACTTGAAGAAGATTTTTAGGTAAATAATGAGAGTATCCATAATGATATAATCAACTTGGATGAGGATAAGAATTCCAGATATGATGATGGTGCAGGGAAGAAGAAAAGAAAATACAATTCAAAAAATGATAGAGAATTCAAAAAAGGATAGAGAATAAAAAAAAATTAGATGTGATATCTGTTGAGGATTTTTCAAATAGAATGGGTGTCAAAAAATCCATTCATTGAACCATTGGAAAATCCAATTGAAGTTGACCCTTTGGTAGAATACAAATGTAATATTTGCACCAAGATAAATAAGAAGGAAAAGAGGTTTCAGCTAAAAATTAACACCATAGAGAAGCATATGGGTAAAGTTTATGAAAAGAAAACCATAGATGGAGTTGAAAAATAAATGATAAAATAGAATAAAGGGAGGAATCTCATCATGTTAGGAATGTAGAAATATTTGAATTTCAATAGAATGTACAGATTAAACCTTCTGAAGCTAAAGGCTCTATCGAGGCTTTTTTTGGAAGAGCATTGGAAGTAGAACAAATGGGAAAAGTTGTTCAGTTAAGTTTTGTCTTTTATATATTGAGAAGAGGTAATCCTATGAAAAAATAGCCATATTGTGTTCTTTATTACACATTTTTAAAGTTTGTAACTATCCTAATAGTCACTCGTCAATAAATAGTGGATGGGAATGGGCAAGTTTTCTTGCCGAGGTTGAAAAAGAGGATCTAAAGGAAAAAAATTGAAGAGTCCAACTTTATCTCATTGTCTCTAGACGAGGTTACAACAATAGATAATACTTCCTGGGTATGAATGCATTTTTAAACTATACACAATATTCTCTACCAACCTCATCTACTAGCTATTTCTAAAATGAAGGATAATGCAATAATAGAAAATTTATATGAACTAGTAAAGAGTTTGCTAATTGAATATGGAGGTATAGATGACATGAAGATTGCTAAAAAGTTTATGTGTGTAGGAGTTGATGAAGATTCATTAATGCAAGGCCACATGGGTGGTCTTTGAACAAAGATACAAACTTCTTATGCATCCTACGTTACTTCCATTTACTGCATGGCCCACATAATGAATCTAGCTTTTGGAGTTGTCAGTAAGCATGCTCCAGTATAAAAAATTGAATTTTTAATCAAAGAGATCTATCAATACTTTTGTCAAAGTCCAAAATGATTCAAGGAATTTCCACACTTTGCCAAAGGACTAACCGATGGGAACAAGCTTCTTAAGGATAATGATACAAGATGGATCTCTATGGATGGATCAATGCATCAAGGTTTTTAGTATATAAATCATTGCTTGGTCTAATGAATTCAAGTCATGAAGAATCAGGCCAACCGAAATTTCCTAAACTACTATGAAGGTTAAGTAATGTAGAGACACTCTTAACATTAGTAAGTCTTCTCCCCATACTAGAGTGAATGAGAAATACAATGAATAAGGCCAGCAAAGAGCTATCTATATTCTAGAATATATTGCGCTGCGTAAATTGACATGCATGATGCTCGATAATCTCTATCGATCATGTGATGATGTAAAATTTTCTAGCTGGATCAAAATCATAGATTTGGACAATCCTGAAATTTTTTTAAAGATTGATACAAATGGGGAGTTATGTGTAGAAGTACATAGAGTTGAGATACTAATGGACTACCTTGCCAGGATTGAGTTTGAGGAACCGGGAAAGAACCCCAGGAAGTGACTATCAAGTGTTAAAAGGGAAGACTTTACCAAGATCATTTAGTCTGTAACTACTTCTATGAAGCACATTGTCTACAATCTTTCCTCATAGATTAGAGAAAGATTCCCTCTAGTCAAACTACTTGAATTCATGGCTATTGTGTTTCCTCAATTTTGGAGCATCAACAATTCTTAAGATTTTCAAACTAAGCTACTAACTTTGATAGATAATTTTTGGAAAACCAAAGAGTTTAATGGAGAAACTCTAAATGGAATTTTAGATGAATCTCATTTGAGAGAGAAATGAGGTTGTTTTTCACATATAATGAGGGAGAAATAAAATATTATGTGGAACCCTTACAAAAATGGATCAGTAAGAAGGCTTTGGAAAACTCTAGCGCGGAGTGAAATGTTGATTGATTCAATATCAAAAAATTTCAAGATTGCTACTTTATGTCTGACCATGATATTGGGGTTGATGGAGGATGAGATATTTTTTAGTGCTTTGGGGTTCCTAAAGTCAAAGCTAAGAAACAAACTAAACAAGAATTTTGAAATTTTCTTGAGGCTCTATACATCTAGGTATGACGTCAATACTTTTCCTTATAGTAGGGCACTGGAATTGTGGAGGAATAAATGTCAAAGAATAGGGTTGGGTAACATTTCAAAGTAAAGTGGGAGTGCTAGAGAAAATAATGCAAGTAAATCATGTACTGGTACTCGTACTGGTAGCGTTGAACTTTAGTTAAGCAGAGGTATGCAGAGTGAAGAAAATATAGCTAAGAACCAAGGAAACTATGATGTTGATGGTGATGAATCTGAGGATCCCAATAATGGGATGATGTGGAAACTTGAATAATTTTCAAAGTAGCAGCTCCTAGGTATTTATTAAATTTATTGTTGTAGTCTAGACTCTACTATCACTATTTGTATCTCATCATGAATCATGCATAATAGAATATTCAAATGTCAAAAACATGAATGTGGTTTATTGTTGGAATTATGATATATTTGTCATCAGTGAAAACACTTATTTGATTCTGAATGCTTACCGAGCTCATCACTCAGTCCACAGCCTATACCGAGCATTCACCAGTTAAACAGTTCATACCGAGCAGAACAGTGGTCACCGAGCATATGAACAGT
>MU223844.1:2183960-2200631 GCA_018584345.1 Thuja plicata
TAAATCTCCTAACAGAGTGCATACTTCATTGTATGTTTGTAAATCCTCTAACAAGGTGGACCTAGCAGTCCTAATTGCTTTTAACAGGGTAGATCATCAGAAGTGATCAATGTAAGCCTTAACCGGCAAACTTTATACTGCAGTACCAAAGTTTTTCGGGTACCATCCCCACCCCAGTTTTACTTTCTATTTGGAAGGTTTCTGGGTTACCAATCTTTGTGTTATGTGTTATAAATAATTACATTTTCATGCTTGCAGTAGATTAGATGAATGAATGGTTAAAATTATACAAGTGAAGAAATATTTTAAAAGTTTAAGAGTTACTGATTCACCCCTCCCCTCTCAGTAACTTGGTTAGTCTTGATTATTTCCAACAGTTTATAATGAGATCAATTCTACAATTAATAATGGTTTTGATTTGCATTATTCATCTCATATGGTACAATTCTTGAATATTTTCATTATTTTATTGAAAATATAGAAATCCATATGATACGATTCATAGAGATTCTCATTAATTTACTTACAAATATGATACAATGTAACAATTCATTCATTAATAGTAGTATGTACACAAATCTATGTGGTTCTATTTGCAAAAGTCAATGACTCGATAGTAAAATACCCAATTTCGATTTCATTACCCTTAGAAAATGATAGAGAACCCCCTTTTATAGAAACAAGGGAGCAACAAAATCTTCAGGTCAATTTTCCTAATTTGAAGTCTCATAATCAAAATTAGTAAGACAAGTACAACATCTCCGAAATTGTACATTTTTGCACTCGACATGCCAGTTTAGTAAATTAGCAATAGCATTTGATCTACTACATTAATCCTATTTAAAAAAACAAATTTCAAAGTTTCAACTCAATTCAAGCCATTAGAAATAAAATATAGATATGATTGAAAGTACTTTCACCTACAATGATTGATGAGATGTTTCAACCAGTTTTTTTAGTATGCTCATTTTTGCATCATTTGGAAGGTCAAAAGTTTTCAAGTTATAGTAAATGACCTGCAACCTCTTCAGCTATCCATACTTGGCAGAGTGACTCAAAAGAAATGGTTCATCTAATACTATATTCAAATTTGTCAATGGTTTGATGCAATTTGCAATGCCTTCATAAGTTGTTTCTTGAGAAATATTACCTATATCAGATTTCATTGTGTCCTCAAGCCTTTTTTGTAAGCTTCTCTTCCAATGAATTTCATTGACGAGTAACTAGGACCAAGACCAGGATTCGACAAACCAAGACTTGTCATTTTTTTATGCATCTTAGCAAGCTTTCTTCCATACATGGCCACAATTTCCTCTCCTTCTCTTAGTTTCTAAATTTTTTGAAAGCCGGATGTTGCCTTTATTATTGCACTAACATGGTCATTAATTCCCTTGCTTGCCAAATACCTGTCACTAGTTGTGTTGATTTGTTGCAAAATCTATTCTGCAATATTCTCTCTCTCAGAAAGATATTTTTTCTTCTCAATGTACTCTTTGAGCTTCACAAAAACATCTCTAATACTTTCACTCAATTCAAACCAATCACACAAAGTATCACCACTCACCTTTATTCTCCCCCAAATGTCTTGTTTTATTTGATTGACTGTATTTTTTACTTTGTCATTCAATTTGTTTTCATAAATTTTAATTGTATTATTTTTCCTTTTTATCTCTTCTCTCAATTCTGACAATTGGTGTTCACTTTGTTTTCTTATTTCCCCGATTTTATCTTTCCACTATTTTGATTTTACCCTCTCATTCTCCAATTCCTTATTTAAGTTATTGTTTGCACATTTCATATTCTCCAAACTTTTGTAGAAATGTACTGAAGAGGATTTTTCATCCTCAAGTTTTTTATTTCTCTCTTCCAACTTTTCCCTCATAATCTCTAGTTCTGCGTCCATATTTTCTTGTTGTGCAATTACTTCTTTGGAGGAAGAATTTTTTCCTATGTTGTAATTCTTTTCACTTATTAACTATTGCTTTCTCCTTTGCCTTTTGATTTCATAGGTCTCCCTGTAACTTTTCTATTTTGCCCAGAAGCTTTCCTTTCTCTCTTAAACTTCACCACTGAACTATAGACCACTTGGTTGGTCATTTTGTACAAATTTATCTTGTCCAAATTTTTAACCTTGGATAAATCCATTTGTAGGGTGATAACATGAAATTCATATGGATCTAACTGGCTCTCTGGTGGATTATTATCTCTATCCAGGGGCATAATAACCATGAACTCCATCATTTTTTTTTTGTATCATATGTGGGAAATAACCTATTCTATGGAGGTTCTGAATCATGAGCTACACCAAATTTATACCTCTTCAATGTCTTATTATTTTTTTTATTCATATTTTTTATTTATTCAAAGTTAGTTACAAAATTATTGAAATGAAAATCAGGGTTTTCTAACACAATTGAATGTTTGAAAGGTGAAATAGAACTTGCAGTGATGTACGATCTTCCACCTATGGTTCTAATAATTTCACCATGAGGATTAAAAACACTATTACCCTAACCCATTAAAAGTGGATTTTTTGGACTATTCAGATGGTTTTGACCTAATGGTGAGGCAATTGTTGGACTCACAGTCATAGACACCATTGGCATTGTTGTCATAACCTTTTGATTCTTTACACTGCCTTGATATCTAGGATCCACTGATTTCATTTTCATTTGTAATGTCCTTTTAGACCACTAGTACTACCCATGCTATCCCCACTAGTGGGAGTGACACTTGATAAAGATTCAATCTGAGTGCTTGGCAAAGGTGGAACTAGATTTTAAGGTGGAACAAATGAAGGTGCAAGGGTATGAGACTGAGTAGTACCTTTTTCTAATGAACCTCCAAGGTCTGGTGTCTTACAACATTTTGGTGGAGTGGGTGTGCCAAGTTGAAACCAAGTACATTGTCCTAGAAAACCCAGACCACCCAACCTTGAAAACCCATTTTTTCTATAATCTTTGCCCCTTTTCTAAATTTTTCTTTTGTGGAATCACCGACTCCTCTAATAATTAAATATACATTAGTGGATGCAAGATTCACAGAATCCCACTCATACTCATCATCTTGACAATCATCATCGCTATGATATGCTTCAGTTGGATGCTCCTCATTCCACAAATTGCTAAATATTTGATCCTCTACAACTTCATAAATATCTGCAGAGGTCTTTGGCTTGCCTAGATTCTTCCTCATTTCCCAAAAATCAGAAATTTTTCTTTGAGTCCAATTACCATGTTTACATTGACCAACTAGGTCTTTTGGAATAGCTTTTCTAGATCGTTGAGCAACTTTATAGTAGATTTTGTATGATGTCTTGTGCTTCACTTTTCCTTTCTTTTTGTGCAATGTCATAATTTGTGATCATAATTCTTGTATTGAAATATTATTTTCAGTGACATATTTCTCCATCTCTTTTTTGACCTCATCCCAGGACTCCATGTTTTTGAGTTTTTCTATTAATGGTGTACTCTCATGTTGACATTTGCCTATGGAGTTCCCATTCTCTCTAAGCTTTTTTCCAATTATTTTGAGTGGATCATATTTCCAATGAATGTCAACAACAAAGAAAAAAATTGTAAAAAAATATTGGGCCACTTTAAATCACCTTGTCTCAAATGTGAACCCTCCAAATGAGAAAGGAAAGGAGGGAAATATCATGGTCTTTTTCTGACCATTAAAGAGTATATATGTGCTATCCATCTTCTATTTATATTCCAATGAAAATATCCTCTCTATCACATGTATTGGAAGTTTGTAGGGTTCTACCACTGAACTGTAAAACCTTAACACAGTGTAGTCTTCCATGAAGTACTAGTCAGTCAATTGTATTTGACTTCTGAGCTAAATGAAATTTCTACAAGACACAAGAAATCTAGGCATTGGATTCCCTATAATTTTATGATACATTGGTGCCAAAAAAAAGTCTAAAAATTGTTATAGTTCCTTCTGTTATCACTTAACCTTATCTCAGGTGTCCATTCATATATTGGATTTTGGACTTGAATTCAAGAATCTTGTTTATCTAGAATATTGCATGATGCTTTGCTAAAATAAGATAGCACAAGTAGGTTGTGAATCTAAATGTATTATTTGAACCTCTTTTAATCATTAGTAATTGTTCTTGCATGCAATGAATGATATGCTCAATAGAATTATATTTTACTGGTTCTTCTTCATGATGAATATAAAAAATCATTTCAAGAATGTTGGTACCCACTTCTTTGTTACTATCTAATCCCAAAAAATATACTACCAAGGAAATACTATCATGAAACCATTGCACAAAAATATCAAGATCATAAGGAGGCTTATGATCTAGATCAAGACATTCCAGACTATAACTGCTTGTTATTTCTCTGATATACAAATCTTTCTATATTGTATCTATTTTTTTATAATTTTCTACCACCATTCCCATGTCAATGTGCACATTTCATTTTTGTGCTTCAAGCCCTAGGTCCAATAGACTAGAAAATTCAGTCTCAGTTATTGACAAAATTTCCTCCTGAGTTTTTTAATGATAATTTCTTTTCTATTTTCATCATTATTGTTGGCGCAGACCATGACAATTTTAGGACAAGGGAATACTTGAGTTAACGCCATGCATGTCGACCCAGCAACCCATGGTGCAATTTTATTTTTCATTGTCTTAAACATGATGTTAAATGGATAATATTTTGCATCCTTATTTGGATCTTTCCACTTATTTTCAAGTGCAAATCTAATTTCCATTATTCCATTATTTTATTGGATAAAAGGATCATAAATATCATGGAATTCATAGTGAAACCTAGTGTTTTAACTAGTTTGTGCAAGTCTACTATCTGTGTATCTCGTCTTTGCATTTTACTTATAGTCTTGGTCTTTGTTTTTTCCATCGTGGACCATGGTATTACTATTTACTTGTAGGAAAATTCAAATAATTCTACATAGGTGACAACAATAATTTATAGGTGTGATTGAAAACTCAACCCTAATTCTATAACTACAATCTAAACAGTAAACCACTAGATTTGAAAAATTTAAATGGTGGGACGTAGATGTTCAAGAATTTATGTGAAAATTCAATTTGTGCAGACTTTGAGTGGATAGAGAGTTGAGAGACTCTATTGAATTACTCAATCATCAACCTAGAAGTCGTAACCCCTTTCTAAATCTCCAATACTATATACTAGTAAGAACTAAAAATTTAAAAACTTAGGTTAAAATTATACAATCACGAGTACTGAGTCATCAATCATGATTCATGTTAACTTTTATTGATTCTTTATGAAGATAGATATTTGAGGTCACTGGGACATGTATCACTTAATAGTTTGACATTACAAATTTACAACTTCAGTTGGAGACCCAAAATTGAGCTTATTGCTTACTAAATGTTAAGTTACTGTTTTGCTCCAATTTTGATTTTAATTATATTTAGTTGAGCATTAATTCATGACACATGCCTTGTTTTGGGGGGACATTTGCAAAAAGAAGTGACTGTTCCCCAAATAGGCTTGAAATATACCTTGGGTCATTGACCATTTCTCATCCAACGATTATTGGAAGTCACTATCATGTGTCAGAGGTTCCATTTACTTTTGGCTTGTCACTTTTTAGTAGCACAATACGTCATATGTAGATTCGTAGACTCATAGTCACCTAGTCACCTCACAGATCATCATCGAATAACACTAATTATGTGAGTTTATATGTGTCTTGATTCTGGAATAGGTTTGCAAAAATGGGGTTTCTTTTCCCTTTTGGCCCAAAATACACTGCACTTCATTTATTTGGGTTCATCCAAAGGTCACTAGAAGTCACTATCATGTGGTGCGGGTCCCATTAACTTTTGTCTTGTCACTTGTCAGTAGTATAGTACCTCACATGTAGTCACCTAGTCACCTCACACATTATTATTGAATGACACCAATTGTGTGAGTGGACAAGAGTCATGATTATAGAATATGATTGCAAAATGGGGTTTCTTTTCCCTTTTGGTCTAAAATACACTGCATGTTGTTGATGTCTCCTCATCCAATGGTTGCCAAAAATACAGTTACACCATACGCTAAAAATTTATTAAATTTAAATTAAATTAAATATTGAAACTGTTTAATATAAAAGCAAATAATTAAAATATTGCAATGACAAATAAATTTCTAATTATTACTACCCATAAAATGCAAACTGAAAAATGTTTATTTATTAATACCCATAAAATACAAACTGATAATTCCACTTTAAAATTTTATAATTCCATAGTTGCACACATGACACATTGACATGGAAAAGTTAAGTTATTACTCTTAAATAAATCACACACATACATTAAACATTGTTACATTTGTTTGGTTCATATGATATCACACATTGATATGGCAATGGGCATATAATTTATTATTTATCAATATATTACTATTAGTCTTTAGATTTCTTTACAAAATTACAATTAAACAAAATTACACAGATAATCTATTATCACACACACTAATACGCGTCTTGTTTTTGAAGGAAGATACAAAAATTACAACGATTATACAATTGCATTTACATATTTAAACAAAATTATAGAGTCTAGATTCTAGACAATCTATTATCATCCATTAATAGTAAACCATAATTTTAACTTTCATTAAGAGTAAACTGGAAAGCTAAATCAAATGTTAATTGGTCGAAGTCAAAGAGAAAAAATTTCATTAATTATTTTGAAAATTTACATCACTAATATTATAATATACTCTATAATTATAGAGTCTATATTATAGTAGCGCCCCTAGGGCTTGACCCCTATAAATTCAAAAATGGTGTCACCATGAATAACTATATAGGAAGTATCCCTAACAACTAGTTACAAAATTTGTTGCCACAAGGGCACTAGTTGATCATTTAAAAAAAACCAAAAAAAAAACACAACAAACTGTGGAAACCTTCCATTTCAAGAATAGTAACACTAAGGGTCTTCCTCTCCATCTCTGTCTGAGAAGAATCATTTGTAGAGGATAATCTCCATGAATTCGTTGAGCTAGGTGTAATCTATCTCCACCCCTTCATCGAGGTGAAACCACTTTTTCATGAAGTCCCTCCCCAGCCACACCCACTTCTGATGCCACGTCAACTGCCTTTCATTAAGGTTCAGTAGGAAGGGTATCCTTTCCACATTGCTGCCTTGCTGGATAAGATTTTTAATTTCATCAATCCAAGGGATCCCCAACCATGGTTGTGTGACAATAATGACTTGGACATCATCCACCAAAAATTGTTCCTTGAAAACATTCTACAGGAGCATAAGCATGTATACATTCTCTGCTCTGAGGTTAAGAAGAAATGCTAGGAAGAGGGACGTAATGTCCGTACTGACATGGTATCTCTTCTCATTGTGAATGAACTCATGATCGAGCACCATCACACAACATTTTTAATGAAAGCACCCACTTCCTTGAAAATAGAAGTGATAACTTCATCTTGTGTCATGCCCAAAAAGGGATTCTACTCATTAGTGGATGTGGTTCTCAACCTAATTGGTGTGTCCATCTCTACTTGTAGGTCCTCAATACCCTAGACTAAAAACCAAAATCTTCAAACTAGACACTGAAAAATCAAAAGTATACGAATCTAGAGATCTAAAAACTTAAAACCAGAGGGTAGAGGCTGAAAGGCAAAAGCAAATTGAAATTGATGAAGAACCAAGAAATAATTTCTATAAATAGCCCTATTCCATATCTTTCATATCTCTAGGTAAATCATTGCCATTAATGCACAAGTGTGGGAAATTACTAATATAGTGACTATACTAATAACTACAGCCTATACTAGTATAATTTTGGAAAGCATACAACGTGCTTGATAACTAACAAGTGGATCATCCTAGTTAAAGAATTTCATTGTGACTTTGACAAGATATTTATTTCTTGCAAGTTATCATTCCAAGCTTGTGATGTGTATCCATTCCCAGACTTCTTGCAAAAATCTCTTTCTTTCAAGAAACTGGGCACGAGATAAAACTCCAGCCATTGATCTACGATCAATCAATGATATCGATTAATATATTTACAATTTATAGTTCTAAAAAGACATTGTTAAGGTACATGTCGATGGCATCCATACTCATAGTATAATGTACATACCACATGCAGTGACGGCGGACAACTCGACAACCAAAGAGGCGATATTAAATCGATAGGAGTCAAGACATTATAATTATTAGATGTTTTATGAATTTCCATTTGGCATTAGCCCACAGTGCACATGACACTGACCAGTCACCACATTAATAAAATTTGTTATGCTAATTTTAGCTTTTAGTTTTAGTTTAAAGTTTAAAGAATAACTAAATACATTAAACTTTCACAATTTGGTAATCGCACACACACATATTTTAAATATAAATCCATAAAAAAAAACTGAATTGAAGTTGCAAAGTTATCATTAATATTTTCTACAAATTTATAATATTTGGACTTGGAGACTTGAAGTCCCTACAATACGTTAAAGACAAAATGAGGGAGGTTGCGAGGTACTAGCAAAAAATAAACCTAATAGGATCAAAATTTAAAAATTTTAGGCTATAGGGACACAACACTAAGGAATTTCCCCTGCATCTAAGTAGAACTCTTTAGAGACGATAAGCTCTATGAATTCATACAACCATCTATAGTCCACCAAGTCATCTAACAGAAACCTTAAGCAAAGAAAATGCTAACCAATATGTGCTCATTTCTAATTACACGTCAACTTCTGAACATCCAGGTTCAAAAGAAAAGGTAGCATGGCCATATTTTTGTCTTGTTCGAGAAGCTTGTGTAAATCACTTTCCCAAGGGATCCCCACCTCTATTAGTGTGAAAATAAAAACTTGAACAACGTCATCTATGAATTCATGTTTGAATATCTTCCTTAACAGAAGGACCATATCCACCTTCTCTCCCCCAAGCTCCACAAGAGATGCCAAAGAAAGGGATCTAATATCCATGTTAACTTAGTACCTATCAATATTTGCAATAATTTATAGCCCAACACCATCCTCATAGCCTCATTTATTAAGGCTCCAACCTCCTTGCAAACTGATTCAATAGTTTGGTTTGAGAGGAGGCCCAAAAACAAATTATGTTCGTCTGTAGATGTTCTTATCAAATCGATAGGAGTGTCCATCTTAAAAAAAACTACAAGAATATCAGAAATTATATAGCCTAAAGACCTAAACCAGAGGCAATATTTCAAGTTTCAAGCTCTAGCAAAGGTAGACCCAAACCAAAGGAGAATAAAAGAAGAAATAAGTGTAGATCATCTATAAATATCCCTCAATTCTTTCTCTAACCTTATTAATTCATTTTTCCTTCAAAATTCTATAAATATTTCATATTAAATGCACAAGTGTGTGAAATTGGTTCATTTATCCTTCAAAATTTTGGAAATATTTCATATTAAATGCACGAGTGTGTGAAATTATAAATAGCGTCATGACAGGTCACAGTACCCAATTTAGTGTCAGTGATAAAACATTTCTTTTATTAACATCAATTGTGATTCATTATAAACCATCCACGCAAATAGTTGTAAGACTTGATACATGTAATACGTTATGTCATTACGTGATGTTGCATTAATTAGATAATGGTTATGGTGTAGATTAGTTTGATATGTGTCATCATTCCCGTGACTTCCTTGAGAACTTTGTTTTCTTCAAGAAATTGGGTTCAAAATTAAACTTCAATCATTGATCTAGGATCATCAAACAGTCTCACATAATACATTTAACATTATAAAATGATTGATGTTACAGTTAGGTTGTGTGCCGAAGTAACCTTCCGTGCTTATCGATACCAATATGTTTAATCTGCAAACAAGTTCTTAGTTGGTGTTGGGCCACATAACACATTAACGAGTCCCATCTTTTGAAAATTGCCAATAAATATTTATTTTCCCATAATTAACAAAATATTATCCAATAAAATAAATATATTTTCAAACGGCCCGAAAATTTGTGAGTACATTTTTTTTCCCTTCAAAAGAAAATCATTCACCTTATATATTACAATTTTTTTACTTCATAAGAAAAAAAATTTGCCTCATACAATATATATTTTCCCCCACAGTGATGTATTATTACCTAGGATTTTATGGAATTTTCAGTTGGCAAGGAAAAAATTTCCTTCGCCTTTATTTTATTTTCCTAATTTGGAAAATAAAATTTGCCTTCATTAAGAAAAAAATTCCATTCAAATAATGTAGGATTTGCCAGGATTTTACACTATTTCCTAGGAGGGGCTTTCTAAAAGTTATCCATGTGCAAGAGACATATTGTCAAATCTTGTGAGTAAAGAAACTTTTGATGAGAAGGATACACCTATTGAATAGGTAGGTCAATTGGTGATAGCTTTAAGTAAACAAATACAAAGTCTAGAGGATGTAGTAGTCAAAAAGGAAGAGAAGGATTACATAAGGAATAAATCAAAGAAGTTAGTCCATCATATTGCATTTCATAGAGGAACATTGATAGGTGATACTAACAAGGTTAAATAAAAATTAATATAAGGCGGTAAGATTCTTACCTCTATTCCTGATATCTTGTGCAATGTTTGAAGGATATAGAGAAAAAAAGAGTTGAATCTCAATAGGACCTACAAATGTTAGTGGAGAATTTTGATCCAATGAATCATTCCATCACAAGTTTTGGAGAATTAGTGAGCAATATTAATCACAAGCTCAAAAATTATCATAATGAGTAAGAGAAAAGGGTCTCAATATTGATGGAGCTGTAGAACTTATTGTTTCCAAAATTCAAAATTTTACTTAAAGGAGTGAAAGATGCATCAGTGATATCAGCTCTACCAAATATAAGTACAGTAGATGCATTTAAGGATATGGCCTATCTGTTAATTGCTCAGATATGAAGACTGATATATAGGTCTTAAAGACTAATTTTGGTGATGTTTTCAAACTATTGTAATATGTATATGATACTCTCTAAATAAAAATTTATTCTATTCATTTATTGTAATACCTTTGTCATTGTTGTCAAAGGGGGAGAAGATAGCATAGAGGTAGTAGTCAAAGTAAGTTTTTGCAATAGATGAGTATAATTTTAATAAGTATTCATATGAGGGAGTAGTACATACATGGATCTATTTGTAATTACCATAGGGGAGTATTCCTCATGTTTTTTTTTTGTACTTGTTTGATTTAATTTTTGTTTTGCTTAGTCTGACACTTGGCAAATGTTTCTATGTGTTGCCATCAATGCCAAAAGGGGAGATTGTTGGTATTTGATGAAGATGAACATATACCAGATCATTTTTTAATTTTGTAGTGTTTTTATTGCCGACAAAAAGTCTATTTCATATGTCAAGTCAGATTTAGTAATGGTGAAGATAATTTAGCAAGCATTTTTCTAAGTATTTAGTGTATCAATGATTACACAGTCTGAGATGGCCATTTTGAAGTATGGTAAGAATAAGGATGTTTCATTTGTTTTGATTGTGGAGATATTATCTACAGAGACATGTTAACCTATATCTATTATTGTGCAAGATGATTCAATGTACAGATGGAGATTTGAGGAGAACACCAGTGATAACGATAAGAAAACTCAACTAGTTGAGCCAATGTGATGAAATCGAGGTAGCAATAAGTTATGTGTCAAATTTTTTTTATTTATGAATTATATTATTGAAGGCCGACCTTAAGGAGTTGAATTTCCTATGTTGGTGTGGTCGCTTTAGGATTTTTTTTTGGATTTAGAGGCTGACTATGATAATATGTTTTACGGTTGTTCCACCAACCTAAAAGTGTATATAAGAGTTGAAATTGAAGTGAAAAGATTATGAGAGTTGAGGTGATAGTTTTAGTGGTTTCAGTGATTGTTTGTATGAATAGAATAGTAATTTGAGAAGAGAAAAAGTGAATATCTCAAGCAGAGTGTACTACTTTCAGATCATTCTATTTAAGTTTCAATTTAAAGACTAGTTCTAACTATATTGTGATCAAAATCCTCTGACAAGGTTACTCTTGATAGGGTAAGAAGGATCCTAATAGGTCTGAAGACTAAATCCTCATATAGGTTAGATGTTAGAAGGAGTTCTAAATCCCCTAAGAAGGTAGTTCCTAACACAAATTTTGTATTAACTGTTAGAATAGTCCCAAAGGATAACTGAGAGGGGGGGTGAATCAGTTATCAATGACTTTAATTATTTCCTTCTTTAACTTTAGAATACAACAAAGTAAATGCTTAATCTGATAACACAGTACACAACACAATTTGATTATGGGAAAATGAAATGGTAAAAACCTCGGTGGGAATTAGCACCCACAATGAACTATACTTGTTTATAGTAATCCCTGTTAGAAGATATTTCAACCCTGTTAGGAGTTGTACTTTACAATGAAATAAGTATAGTGACTTGGTTAAGGGTTAGACCCTATTAGGATTCTTTTAAAAATAACCTTGTTAGGGGTGGTGGACTCACTGTCCAAAAGCTCACTGCTTGATGGTGAAGGCTACAACCTTCTGTATAACAGATATGCACTATATCTGATGATGAACTGTAGAGTAGACCTATTGTCTTGATAAGTTCTAGTGTATTACAATCTTTCACTTCTTTTTCACATAGACTCTTGATGAATGAACCACATCTGATATTCTGCTCTGAACATCTTCTGTCTCTTTTCGTATCATTCACACTTGGCGTATCACAATTGACTTGCTATAAGTATCTTTCTCAAAGTATGAGATCATGGGACCTATAAGACAACTCTTCATAACATCCTTGTCAGCTCTACTAAGCACGTAAGCATAATTACAATCGCGCAAGTATAAACTGAATAGACGCGACGCTTCACTAAGTAAGCCTCACCAAATTAAGTATAACTTTGAAATCTTATTGAAACACATTTGGCACCTTTAAATGAATATCATAAACTCATAACTAATCATGAATATACACACACATATCCTAAAGATAGGCACAACTCAAGAAACACGTTACATATGTCGGCTCTCAATAGATGCTCTTCCTGAACTGTAACTGCCAATAACAAAATTACACAACTTGACTAAAACATCATATCTAGATCTACATGTATGAACATAACATAATAAAATGTCAACAACATGTATCTAACCACACAAGTCTTCATGTCATCATTCTAATAATTACACACAGAATTACTACTGTGTATTATATGTTGTCATCAATGACAAACATACAATCAATCAACTGCTCAGAATTAAATCTCCAACAATCTCCCCCTTTGACATTGCTGGAAAAATATGACATAAACAACATCCTCTGTTCATGGTGACTTCTTTCTTTCACAATCTTCTCAATATCCTCATCAAATATTTCTCTAAACTACTGCAGTACCTCTGACTATGTTTTTGTTCCATGTATATATTCTCCTAGAGTATATGCTCCCCCTTAGTACATACTCCCCCTTACTATACACTCCCCCTTTGACATCAATGGAAAAGGGTGCCATAAACCAGTAGGCACATGTACTACTCCAGAAGTAGAGTAGTCAACCATTCATCAGTCACTTAATGACTGATGTCCTTGCTATTTCTTCTAAGCAGACTTAGGAAAGGGAATTACCCCCAACTTCTCCTTGAGATACTCAAAAGTATCCTTTGATAAGGGCTTTGTGAAAATATCTGCCAATTATTCTTTGGTGCTCACATAGTCCAATGTCACTTCTTTGTCTACAAAATTTTCTCTTAAAAAATTGTACTTGATCTCTATGTGTTTTGTATTTGCATGCATCATAGGGTTTTTAGACGTGTTGATAGTGCTAGTATTATCACAGTGAATAACAAAAGGATAATCAACCTCAATGCCAAAGTCTTTAACCATCTGCTTGATCCAAACTATGGTTGAACAATTTAGTGTTGCTGCAACATATTCAGCTTCTGTCATTGACTAAAAAATACAGTCCTACTTCTTGCTTATCTAAGAAACCAACCTGTTTCCAAGAAATACTACTCCTCTTGAAGTGCTCTTCCTGTCATCAATACAACCTGCCCAATCTGCATCTGTATACACATGAAGTTTTACATTCTCTTATCTTGGATACCATAAAGCATAGTCTATAGTTCCCTTTAGATATCTGAATATCCTCTTAATTTCCATTAAGTGATTCTGCTTGGGTTCAGTTGCAAATCTTCCAACAATGCCAAATGCATTAGATATGTTAGGTCTAGATTGATTTAGATAAATGAGTTTACCAATCATAGATTTGTACAATGTCTTATCAACTGCTGTGGAATCATCATCCTTTGAAAGCTTGCTTCTTGTTATCATGGGAGTGCATACTAGATTATAGTCATCCATCTAGAAGGTCTTCAGTATTTCCTTCACATATTTTGACTGATTAATGAATATACCTTTATCTGTTTGCTTTACATTCAATCCCAAAAATTATTTTATAGGACCAATCATACTCATTTCAAATTCATTCTGCATTTATTTTGTAATTGTTGTATTGAGCTTGTCATTACCTTCAAAGATAATGTCATCAACAAATATGGCAACTAATAATAATCCATCAAGTGTCTCCCTTGTGAATATGTTATAATCTCCTACTCCTTTCTTGAATCCAATCTTGGTAAGATAACCATCAAGTCTCTCATACCAAGCTCTTGGGGCCTATTTAAGACCATAGATTGCTTTCTTCAATTTTCATACCATGTCTGGTTCATCTAAAATATTAAATCCTTTAGGTTGTTCTATGTAGACTTCCTCATTCAAGTCATCTTTCAGAAAAGATGATTTTACATCTGTTTGATAAAATTTAAAGTCTTTGAATGTTGCATATGCCAAAAACAATTTAATGGCTTCCAATCTTCTCATAGGGGAAAATGTATCAGTGTATTCTATTCCTTCTCTTTGTGCATATCCTTTACATACCAATCTTGCTTTGTTTCTTGCTACTGTACCATCTTCATTCATCTTGTTTCTGAATACCCACTTTTTTCCAATCACATTTTTGTCACTAGGTCTAGGGACCAATTCCCATGTATCATTTTTGATTATCTAATCTAATTCCTCTTTCATTGCATTCTTCCAATATGAATCATTACAATCATCTTCAAAACTTAAAGGTTCAATCTGTAAAATTAAACATACCTCTTCATCCATTGCTAGACTTTTTTCTTTTGATCTAGTCAAAATGTTGTTGCTCTAATCTCTAATGATATCATCTTTAGAGTGGTATCTAGATGTGAATTTTGGAACCTTAGGTGTGCCTTCTTCTTCTGTAATTTGTGATTCTTCTCTACTTGATTTAGGGTCATTGCATGAGACATCAATGCAATCAAACATTTATTCAATAATAGTATCTTTGCTGCTAGGCTTGGGTTCACCTTCAATCATAGGTGCATATTCATAGTATCTTTCTTGAACCATAAAATTTTCATCAATTTTTATATGAGTACTTTCAATTACCTTTTTCAATCTCAGATTAAAACATCTATAAGCTTTTCTTTTTGTGGAGTAACCAAGAAAAATACCTTCATCACTTCTGGCATCAAACTTACCAACACAATCATCTCTCTTGTTGTAGCACTTACTACCAAAGATTTTGAAATAATTCACTGTAGGTACATTACCAAACCAAATTTCATAGGGTGTCTTATCTGCACCTGGTCTCAATTGTGTTCTATTGATAGTATATACTATTATGTTCATTACATCTCTCTAGTAGGTGTGCGTAACTTTTCATTCAATCATCATAGTGCACACTATATCAAGTATAATCCGGTTCCTCCTTTCTGCAATCCCATTCTGCTGAGGGGTTCTAGGTACACTCAACTATCTTTTAATTCTATGTTCTTCACAATAGTCATAAAACTGATAAGAGGTGAACTCTCCTCCTCTATCTAATCTTAGACATTTCAATTTTAATCTGGATTCATTCTCAACCTTAGCTTTGAATATTTTGAACTTTTTAAAGGCTTCGTATTTCTCCCTTAAGAACACAACCCACATCATCCTAGAAAAATCATCAACAAACAAAATGAAGTACCTTTTGTTAGGGATTTTTCTTGTATGAACCACAATGCTTGAAATGTCTATTTGAACCTTGTACTTTCTAATTCTAATTCAGAGACAAGAAAAGCCTAATTTCTAAGGACTGGATAAGGTCTTTCTTCATTTTTGAGCTCCACAAATACTCAGGCAGGTTTTACCTTTCAAGATGGCTGTTATCACAGTATTTGTTGATGTGGACACTGATTAGCTATGTACCTTTATTGAACCAACTTATAAATTATCTTGCTGATGACCAAGCATAACCATAAACAAGATATTACCATACAAATCATAGTTATTAACATAACAATAACCAGTGATACAAGGATTCTCATCCTTCTTCCTTTTCTTTATAGGAGGGATAACCTAGTTGATTCACTCTTCAAGGAATCAATATTATGGACAGTGTCCTGCTGACAGAAGTCCTTTAAACAAGTTCAGCTTATATATTCTTAGTAACAGAGTGTTAAAATTGATTTGGTTTTGATAACTTGGAATATATAAGACATAGATAGATAATCAAATTGCTTTCTGAACCAGTGCCTATCCTTAGGGCTGCAGAGTCAATAATAAGCAAGGATATCACAGAAATAACATACACTGAACTGCCTTACAGCTCAAACAATTAGGATAGGTTGCCTTACAAACTATCTTGTTACCTCAAG
>MU223844.1:2212216-2246674 GCA_018584345.1 Thuja plicata
TTAGTAGACATGGTGCTGAATAGACCAAATGCTTGCATGAAAGAATTCCTATTCAGTATCAGCAAAGCAGTGCCATCATCTCTTTTGATGGTCTTTGTAAGGGCATCATAATGGTTTGCCAGGTCCATAAATAGGTCAACATCTAGAAACACATCAGGCACTAATAACCTACCCAGACTAGATATCCAAGGGTTTGAAATAGGGACAGGCTTATCAGAATTTTTATAAAAGTATGTAAAGAGAGAGAAACGTGTTGTGCCCGGGGTTGCAGTGTCTCTGATGTCCTTGAAATAATCTTTAAACACACCTGCATCAATCTTCCTATTCTGAGTTGAACCTGGTAGCAGCTGTAGAAATTCATCTGAGAAGCTAGGTTTTCCTTTTTGCTCCTCTCCACTGCCTCCACTAGTAGAAGCGACACTCACAGCTCTACTCATCTTTGTGATAGCTTGAAATTCTGATACTAAAACAAACCAATTCTTCAATATCAACTATCTATCCTGAGCACAATCCTTGGCAACTTTAGAAATTTCTTATCACCTTTGAAATACTGCAACTGCTCTGAATATCACACTTCACTGAAAAAATAAGCAACTTAGCTCTGAAAACTTGAAAGCTCGGTGAACAAGAATGAATGCACAATCATCTGTTTATAGCTATTTTGATTCAGAGTACATAGCTCATAATTCAGAAATGTCAGTTCTGCCATTAAATTGCCATTTCGTGAGTTTTCAAAAACCTAGCTGTAGTTGCACGAAGTTGATAGGAAATCAAAATTTTAAATATGAATCTTGGTGCAATCATAAACCGTTTAAGATAGCTGACATGGCATCTTCTGATTCATCCTCTGTCATACATCTCAGCTACCTTTTGTGCACAGTAATCAAAATTCATGTATCTGATTGGCCGCCGGGTGATTCATCCTGTCATGTCAACTACATGGCGCCACATTTTAGATCTCGTTATTTGGCGACCTCACGACAACAGGAAGTCTCTTTGTCGCGAGCACTTCTCCTTAACCATGGTTTGATCTCTAGACCTGGCGACAATGCACATTCCTTACCTTGGCTGACCCAAGTCCATCTAGCGATCAAGCGACATAAGTGGAATTCTAAGTTGCATGGAGTTATCTTTAACTCATCTTTCTTCTCCATACTTGGCGACAAGCCATTACTTATTAACCTTTACAGTTATCGCTATGTCACTGGATGCTCACTTTTCATTTCAAGACCACATGACAACCCTTAGTCGCCGAGTCGGGAGATAAGTTTAACTTGACCTTATCATTAAAAGGTACCCTTTCTCTGTTTATAGCGACTTTGCAACATGACCTAATCGCCAAGTTAGAAGGACCTTTTCCCTGAGGCACTTTTATCTCCAGACATCGTGACCACCATCAGATCCTTTCACTTCTTCATCGAACGGTTGTCGTGTAATCGCTTAATATTTTTACATACCCTTAAGTCATTCAAAGACTTCATGACTGAAGGAAACATACCTTAGTCTCTTTATTGCTTAATCCATTTCCTCCTTCTGGCGACCTCCCGACAACCAATTACCTTATGACAGATGTCATTTGTTCTTTTGTCCACTTAAAGCATACTGAAGAGCTGAGTCATCGCCCTGCTCTGGCGACATCCCAACTGAGTAAAATCGCTAACAGGAAATGGTTAGTCATGGAATCGGGACTGTTATCTCTTAACGGCCACTTGATCTCGAGACTACGCGACTGAAGAAAAACTTAATCGTGACCCTTGGCCTGATCTAGCGATCATGCGACATGAAGTAATCGCAAAGTCTGATAACATTACTTTGACTTTTTGACTTCTCTCGCGATCACCCGACTGAGTAGTGGGTCCCATTCTTTTCAAAGCTTATAACACAGATATCCCGTGACTACCCGACTAATAGGATATCGCTAAGTCTCGAGACACTAAAAGAATATTCTATTTTTTAACGAGACTACGCGACACAAAGGATAAGCAAAGTCGGGAGAGGATATGGTATATTCATTCTGGGTAATGCGATGAAGCGACCTAACTTAAAGCACATGCCTTATGTGATTGAAAAAGGTAATGATGAAACATAAGACATGACCAAGGGTTTCAAATGCTTTGTTTAACACTTGGTTGCTTTAGGGTTTTTCAGGGTTTTAGCAATTTTGGCAAGGTTTAGGCATGAGAACCTGAAAATTTTGTAGAGGGAGAGGCAAGGAACTAAAGGAACCAAAAAAAATAAGAAATACAACCAACACCTTTCACCTTAGTATGATCTTGTTTGGGTAGGACCACACAAATCTGTATGCACTAGGTCCAATTTATTTTTAGCTGAGTTCTGCTTGCTTCTGAAAGAACTCCTTACATGCTTACCCATAACACATTCCCTGCATATTGTGTCAACTGGTCTTTGAATACTTGGTAGGTCTCTGACTGCCTTGACATTATTGATCTTTACTATATTATCAAAATTGATATGACATAGTCTCTTGTTCCATAACCAACTGTCATCCACCTTTACAAAAAAACAACTAACATCTGAATTGAGTTGAAAAACATTACCTTTTGTTTTAGATCCTGATGCAATCATCTCTCCATCCTTGTTGTTAATGATGCACTTGTTGTCTTTGAACTCCAAATGATAACCATTATCAAGTAGCTGTCCAACGCTCATCAATTTATGATGTAATCCATCAACATATAGAACATCATATGTCTTGTTCTTTCCATCCAAAGTGATAGAACCTCTGCCAATGATAGGTTTGGGAGTGTTATCTCCAAATCTAACGATACCACCTTTGTATTTGTCTAAATTAACAAATCTATCTTTGTCACCTGTCATATGATGGGAGCATCCACTATCAATGATCCAATCAATTCTGATGTCTGCTTTGGAAAT
The DNA here is from genome assembly GCA_018584345.1 of Thuja plicata. Lineage (NCBI taxonomy): Eukaryota > Viridiplantae > Streptophyta > Pinopsida > Cupressales > Cupressaceae > Thuja > Thuja plicata. The sequence continues at coordinate 2,215,112 of MU223844.1, forward strand.
TAAGGCTAACTCTTGTTCTTCCTTTTCATCTGCAGTGTCCATTTCCTCAAGCAACCTTTCCATGTCTCTAAGGGAAACAAATCCAATATCATCTTCTCCGAAATCTTCATCAGTTACACCTTCTTTAGCATGATAACATTCCTTCTTATATTTGGGTTTGTAATCAGATCTGAACTTCTTGACTCTTGTGGGACACTTAGATGCAAAGTGACCAATCTTGTTAAATGAAAAACATTTGAATGGAAGTTGTCCTTCATATTTTCCTTTACCTTTCTTTTCTCTTCTAGCAATCATAGAAATGATTTCTTCTAGTTCTTCATCAACTTATTCTTTCTTATTATGACTCAAGATGTGTAAGGATTTCTTACCATGGACTAAGGCTTTGAAAAGTTGTTTCACTTTTAGGTTCAGTCTTCAATCTTGATATCTCAAATGCAGAGATTTTGCTGATCAAAGTCTCTCTCTTGAAGTCTTGTGATAATTGCATGGTTTCCTCTAAAATACTTATCTTGTTTTCATAGTCTGATGTTAAAGTGGTTAGCAACTTGTCCATTATATCTTCTTCTAATATTTCTCCACCATTGTTTCTGATTCAAGAGATCGATTCATTTATCCTCTGATTGTAAGCTCTAATGTTCTCTTTAGGTAACATCTCAAGACTATTGTATTTATTTTTCCATGTCTTCCTATGTGCATCCTTTGCTTGAATATCTCCTTCAAATATATCTTCTAAATACTTCCATATGGTATATGCTCTATCAATTTTCTTGATCTCAAAAAATTCACTATCGGATAAGGCACTGATTAGGGATTCTTTGGAAATTGTATTATTGGTAAATGTATCCTTTTTGTCTATTAGTAGCATCATCCTTTTCAAGATCTTTCAGAGATGGAATTACAACTTCTTGTGTATCAATTTCGAAGATCTCAAAGCCAACACATTGCAGATGTGTTATCATTTTGTTTTTCCAATCCAGATAATTTTCTCGATCAAACTTAGGGATTTCTTTTATGAAGTAAGACATCCAATCTACCTTAAGCTATTAGGCTTCTTCTCTAGGGCACTTGGCTCTGATACCAATTGTTAGAATAGTCCCAAAGGATAACTGAGAGGGGGGGTGAATCAATTATCAATAACTTTAATTCTTTCCTTATTTAACTTCAGAATACAACAAAGTAAATGCTTAATCAGATAACACAGTACACAACACACAATTTGACTATGGGGAAATCAAATGGTAAAACCCCCAGTGGGAATTAGCACCCAAAATGAATTATACTTGTTTATAGTAATCCCTGTTAGAAGATATTTCAACCCTGTTAGGAGTTGTAATTTACAATGCAACAAGTATAGTGACCTGGTTAAGGGTCGGACCCTGTTAGGAGTCTTTTACAAATAACCCTGTTAGGAGTGGTGGACTCATTGTCCAAAATCTCACTGCTTGATGGTGAAGGCTAAAACCTTCTGTATAATAGATATGCACTATATATGATGATGAACTATAGAGTAGACCTATTGTCTTGATCAATTCTAGTGTATTACAATCTTTCACTTTTTCTTCACATAGACTCTTGATGAATGAACCACATCTAATATTCTAATCTAAACATCTTTTGTCTCTTTCTGTATAATTCACACTTGGTGTATCACAATTGACTTGCTATAAGTATCTTTCTCAAAGTATGAGATCATGGGACCTATAAGAAAACTCTTCATAACATCCTTGTCAGCTCTACTAAGCATGCAAGTATAATTACAACCGCGCAAGTATAAACTGAATAGACGCAATGCTTCACTAAGTCAACCTCACCAAATTAACTCTAACTTTGCAATCTTATTGAAACACATTTGGAACCTTTAGATGAATATAATCAAATCGTAAATAATCATGAATATACACACACATAACCTAAAGATAGGTGCAACTCAAGAAACACATTACATACGTTGGCTCTGAATAGATGCTCTTCCAGAACTGTAACTGGCAATAACAAAATTACACAACTTGACTAAAACATCATATCTGGATCTGTGTGTATGAACATAACATAAAAAAAATATCGACAACATGTATCTAACCATGCAAGTCTTCATGTCATCATTCTGATAAGTACATACAAAATTACTAATGTGTATTATATGTTGTCATCAATGAAAAACATACAATCAATCAACTACTCAGAATCAAATCTCCAACATTAACCTCTAGCCAGGTTATAGATGTGCTTAACCGGGTATATTCTTAACATGATGTTGTAATGATCCTAACATGAAAGGACTTATTGTTACACTAGTAAGATTTGTGGGTATTCATTCCAACTGCAGTTTTCACCCTTAATCAGGGTTTCCATGTGAAAAATATTGGTGTCATTGTATTGAATGTTTTTATATTCCTTTAAGTTGTATTTTACTTTACATGTTGGTTTATTTTGAAGTTGGTTAAAATAATTCTTAGATTTGTAGTTACAGTGATTCACCCCCACCTCTCATTGCCTTATAACATTAACAAAATAAGAAAGGTCATCCCATCTCTTGATCAAACACTTAAAAATACTTGATGGGTAAAATTATTTTCCACCCAACCATGTGGAACCCTTAGGCCCACTTCCCCAAACTTGGAGATAACACAAGGACATGAACCACATGTATGTGATAAATTTGGCCTTGTTAATTCACCATACACTTCAACATAGTCCTTCTTCACCAAGTACACACAAGACTGAATATGAGATTATTCATCTTGTCTACCTGCATGATTCGACCTGTTGCCTTCTATCTAGATGGAGTTTTTGAAATTGCTCTCAGAACGAGAGTCTCACAACCATGGACCAATCTAGGAATGAAGGATTTATCATGATGAATGCAATACAATGCAATATTATACTAAGAAATGAGAGATGTAAGATAATCTATGACATGATTTTCAATGCAGCTATTCTAGAAATTGAAACTATCTTATTGCAAAATGATATTATTCTATATGAAGTTATGACAATAATTCAGTATTTGAACAGTGCATAAAAGTAAGTGGGGGCTTTGAATGAAGAATGAGAGTTCTTTTATAGACTCGGAGATGATCAGAATAGAAACTTTCCTCTTTGAAATAAAACAGATAGAAAAGCCAGTTTAAAATAGAAAGCTTTATTCAAAAGAATACAATAAATTGTTTTCTTCCTGCTTTACTTGTTTTCTTTCTTTGATTTAATCTTGTTTTATTTGAATTAAATTGTTTTGTTTCTCTTTAAAGCACAATTAATTCAAAGTTTCCATTTCTGAATAAAATAAAGATTTTCGATAGGATATTCAATTAATTAAATAAATATGACCTCATAATCGCTTTTTCTCAATTATATGAATATTAAATTCATTTATTGAAAATGAGGATATTTATTTAATAATTAAATATCATTTAATTCCTTTTTCATGTGTCTCAGCTAAAGAGGGTGAATTTAATTTAATTAAAGTGCTAGTACTTTATTAATTAAATTAATTTGATCATATGGTTTGTTTAGCCAATAGATATTTAGGAATTCAATATGATGTATGATTAATGCAGATTTAGGATTTTCTATATTTGACACTCAGGTCGAGTAGAGTCAGTTAAAACTCAGAATTGCCTAGTACAATAGGACTTTGATGATTTAGAAGAATGAAAAATGCAAAAAAATTGGTTAGAGTTGCAAGATGCCAATTTTGGGGTGTTACATTTTGCCCCTCTTTGAATTGATGTGCGAGCAGCGCATTGATTCAAAGAATAGTCTGATGCCTGAAGAACAAAAGAATAGATTTGAAAATTGATGATGTAAATATTTTTGAGCCATCTCTAGAACAGAGCTTGACTCTCTGAAGTCTACGTTAGGTTGCCAAGATGTCATTCAAATAGATATCTTTCACAAGAATATCCCCAGAATGAGGCTCAACCTTCACGAGTCAGGGTTAGATTACCCGATACCTGTCCCAAAAGATAGTAAATAGAGGTTTTAGGACTATCTCCAGAAAAAAGTTTAGTCCCTAAATATCTAGGTTAGAACACCTAGACACTAGCCAGATTGACATCTTTCACAATGTTATCCCTAGAATGAGGCTTAACCTTTAGGAGTCAGGGTTAGATTTCCCTGATACGTATCTCAAAAGATGGATAAATATCTTTCACAAGGTTATCCCCAGAACAAGGCTTAACCTTCAGGAGTGAGGGTTAGATTTCCCTGATACCTGTCTCAAAAGATGGATAAATATATTTCACAAGGTTATCCCTAGAACGAGGCTTAACCTTTAGGAGTCAGGGTTAGATTGCCCCGATACCTATCCCAAAAGATGGATAAATATCTTTCACAAGGTTATCCTCAGAATGAAGCTTAATCTTCAGGAGTCAGGGTTAGATTGCCCTGATACCTATCCCAAAAGATGGATAAATATATTTCACAAGGTTATCCCTAGAATGAGGCTTAACCTTCAGGAGTCAGGGTTTTGAATGCCCCGATACCTGTCTCAAAAGAGAGTTTTCAAGATTCATCTCCAGAACAGAGCTTGATCCTCAAGAATCTGAGTTAGATTGCTCAGATGCTGAAAAGATGACAAGATGTAAGGAACAAAGATGCCCTTATTGATTGTGGAGTATCCAGTTTTGACCGTGAGGTACAAAAAACTAAAGATGCCCCAAGTGATGAGATGCCCCTAGCAATGAGGACTTTCAAAAATTAGATTAGATTGATTGAAATAGATTCAATGATGTAATCATCCTGCCCCCTCAGGAGTGAAATGGAAAGATGACACGCCATATTGATGATGGAGAGTGAAAAATAAAAAATAGATGTTGAGTCAGAGATCAAGAAGAACTTAGAACATATTACGAAAGAATTCAGAAGATTCAAAATTAATTTCAAGCGATTTTGAGGTCTGGTGTGACAAACTTTGACTAGAGTTGACCAGAGTTGAATTTTGAGAAAAAAATTCAAAGAATTTTGAAAATGATGATATGATAAGATTCTAACAAGAAAGCGACGTCAGAAAGTTGAGTGCACAAGTGTCTGATTGCCTCGGTCCTAAAAAATTTAAAATGAAATTTTGAGCTATATAGAATTGTCTGATTTTGATTTTGATCATGAAAATGGATTCAGAGCGGTCAAATTAGGTAGTGGTATCATTTTTGCACAAAATGGAGCACTTTGAAAAATTAGGTCAAAACCTATATAAGGATGAAAAGGGTCATTTTCAAATCATTTCAACCCTTTTCCTTTTTGACAAAAGAGCTCTGAGCTAAAAGACAAAATGGTGGTCCCCTACAGTAGTCATCGATTCAAGCGATCCAGGAGACACAGCTGGCCCGCAGCGTATGGACCATCTGTAAGTAGTCAATAAACCTCTCCACAATTCAAATTTCATTCATTTTGGTTGATTTATGCTCATTTTTTCACATTTTTAAAAGTTGAGTCAGGAGTCTTCGCGCGAAGAAGTAGTTTCTTTGCACGCCCCGTAGGGAAATCTCGTGCAAAAAAATGACATGTTCGCGCCACTCTGTGTTGAATCTCGCGCGAGTCAGTACCCAATTTCATGCAAGAAACCCCTTAACAGCATGAAAGATCACATAAAATGCCAATATCGCATGATGCGAAGAACTTCTTCATGCGAAAGAGAACTTCTTCGCTTGAAATTCTGCTACCTCACGTGAGAAAAAGTGGTTTGAATGAGCATGAAATTAGTCTGCGTTGCGTCCAATAGCTTATACGTTAGCATTGTTAATATCTATAGAATGTCTTGAATGCTTTCATATCTCATTATGCTTTGATTATTGTCGATTACTAATCATGCTTTGTTGTTTGAATGTCTTGTAGGTTGACTTTCTAGATATAGCATTCAGATCACATCTTCTAACGATCAGCAGATTGGTATCTCAACTACATGATGTTGAGATGGCACACATAGACACGTTGGGATTGAGCACATTATGTGATATACCTAAGATTCAGGTTAATCATGGACTACTAGGAGCTTTGGTTGAGCATTTACATTGGGAAATGAACACATTTTACCTACCACAAGGGGAGATGACCATTACTCCTGAGGACATCTATCGGATCCTGAGGATACCTTTCATTGGGGTCAGAGTCGAGTATGAGACACGGCCCAAGTTAGGCATAGTAGCTTTGAGAGAGGTCTTTTAGGATGACCTTGTGATGGGTAGAGCGATCCCATGGGAGGATATGATCAGTTTGTATGGGGTGACCCATAGGTTGCCAGTAGTACTAGCATGCTTCCTTGGGTGCTACCTGATCCCTGACCATGGACAACATAGTCTAGAGTGTGGTTGGGGCAGGATGCTGCAGGTGATGATGGCATGACCATGACATTATGGATGGGGCCAGTGTATGCTGGCACACATGTATCATGAGATACATGAGATCGTCTATTGGGAGGTGAAGAGCATGGTCACGGGCGTCTTTGTATTACAGGTATGGGCTTGGGTGCATCTTCCCATCACCAGGCCCATTTGTGAGGACATGAGACAGCCCTTGGAGCTGTACATATATAGATATAGGGGGATGATTACTCATCCTATGCTGGGTAAGGTTGATCAGTGGTGAGCTCAGCTTGATGATTTGGCAGCAGTGATATGGAGGCCTTGGAGGTTGACCAAGGCCTGGGGTGATGCAGTGGAGTAGCTGAGTCATATGTTTTGTTCCCATGAAATGATAGGTTGTACCATCACAGTGATGGAGAGACTCCCAGAGAAGTGGGTATGGCGGCAGTTCGGTCGCCCATAGGAAATTTCACAAGAGTATATAGTGTATTCTCGATTTGTCGATGAGGTCAGGAGGGGCTAGGGGAAGCCATTGGACCAGGGGCATATGATGATAGATATCCACTCATTGGTCCCAGTGTAGTGGGATTACCTCAGGGACATAGCAGATGTCGGCGTGATTGCCAAGTATAGGGAGTACTTCATTACGCACCCATTTCTAAGGTTTACTGATCAAGTGGGTATAGCGGGTCGAGGATAGGTGGTACTTCCATAGGTTGTTCAGCCATAGGTGGTACAACACGTACCAATGCCTCCTCCATAGTAGAGGTCATAGTAGGGTCCTTGACCTCAAATAGTATAGATGGACATCCTCGCCTGACATATGGGGATGGATGTTGGAGCTAGTAGCAGTGGGAGTACTAGATAGTCTCAGCGATGACTGACAGCGCAGCTAGAGGAGGAGTAGCAAGTACCTCCACAGGAGGAGGGACAGCAGGAGGATCCTATGTAGGAGGATTAGCTTGCACAGGATACAGCGTAGGAAGTAGTGTAGGACCCACAACATTAAGCACAGGAGATAGTGAGACAACTCACTAGATAGGTTGGAGACCTTACCATACAGGTAGCTGTACGAGATGCGAGACTAATGGAATGAGATAGGGAGATATAGGATCTCCAAGAGAAGCTCTGGGCTACACAGAAGGAGGTGTGGCACCAGACTACATGAGAAATGTATTACTATGCATCATATATAGGTGCGGTACTAGATGAGGCATCTCAGGTGGCTCAATTTTCAAGCTATGCGACAGGGTCAGAGGGAGCGCAAATGACACCTCCACCAGATAGGGCCCCACCTCCACCTCCTCCAGGTGATGAGGGAGAGGGCCAGAGTTAGGCTATTTTGATAGATAGATAGAGATGAGATCATAGGATGTATCTGATGCATTGGCATCCTTGTATTATATCACCATTTTGTGCTCGAGTAGCACCATTTTGTATTTGTATCAACACACACACACACACACACACACATATATTTATATATATGAGCTCATCTTTTGGTATCATCGCATATTGTATATTGTCTTTTATGAGATGTTTCCTATATGCTTAGATGATTAGATGATTAGAATGTATGCAAATGGATAAACATATTTGAAAGATATGTATGAAATGCACATGTATGAATGTATGTAAATGATTTATGTAAATGCAATGTGGAAATGAGAATGTAAATGTAATGTATAGAGGGTTATGAATTGTGAATATGAATATGTATATGGTACTAACATCTCATGCAAGATGACAAATGCTAACCAAAATATTATGTGAAGAATCGAGAGTAAGGATCAAACACTTGTGCAGTCATGATGAAATGCAAATGGTGAAGAAGAACTCTCCAAAGTATGGACCTAGAAGAATGCAATGAAGAGAAAACTAAATCATTGTCACAATGCAAGTCTAGAATGAAAATGCAATCCTATGCTAGATGCAATATGAAGGTGCAAATCTAGGACATGGTTGTGAGACCCATCATATATTTATCATCATTAAGCATTTTTTGGAACATCAAAGTCGATACAACCCTTACTAGCACCACAATGCAACCATAAGTAGATGAATATGACGTATCATCAGATAAAATGTAGGAAATGAATGTAAGCACTAGGGCATAAAAGCCAAGATGACCTGAACATTTTTTCTAGTTAATGTTGTAAGAGTATACCATTATTGAGGCATTCAAAGCCAAGATAACCATGAGTGTGATCATGCGTAAACAAACAGATCAATAAAAAACAAAACAATAACAAATAAAGCAATTAACAAGGAAGGAGATAGTACCGACCTCACCATGGCATACAAATAAAAAAGATCAAGGGATGTGAGGCTATTCCACCTTAGTGTGAGAGCTCTTATCACATACACCCTATTTATTTTATGTTGTCGGATCATTGGGACTACACCAACAAGCAGTAGACAAAGAAAATGTCAATGAAATCCATGAGAATAGACAACATACAAAGAAATATTCAAACATAGCTCAACCAGTTTCAAATTTTTTGAATATATTCATGTTTAGAGGGTGTTAAAAAACACCGTTGTGCTTGTGAGTGCATTGTGTTTGATTATTATCGATAGATGTTTACCTTTGAGATATCCAATGTGTGTTGAAAAACACAGATGTGTCCAAAGATTGTGTTAAAAACAACTGTTTATGGTGGTGTTGAAAAACACCAGTTTGTGTCAGTAGCAAGTTGTCATTGAGAAATGACAAGATTACTGACTCAGGTGTAAACCAAAGATGTGATCAAATGGGGGGCCCATGCCCCCAAGTAATGATGACTAACTTGATGTATGTTGCAAGGACAAATGAGATGTGATTTCCCCCAAGTGTATGGCACTGAATCAATGACAAGTCAGGAGGGTTCAAAAAAGAACCAGAGTGTCACAAAAGTGACCAAAATATATGTACAAACTAAAGCATAGAATCATCAAGACTGAGTATCAAAAGATAGAGTGTGTAAGTATAACTCCAACTGTAACAAATGTGAGCAATCTTGATAGAATAGCAATAGTAGGCAGACGCAGTGAGAACCACTGTTGACTGACACAAGAAAGATGCTCAAATGAAGTGATTGTAGTATAAGATATACATCAGTAGGCAGATGCAGTGAGAACCACTCATGACTAATGTGAAGAGGATCCTTAAAAGATAAAAGGACAGTGCCCCCTAGATCAGGAGGGTTGCCCGGAGAGTATGACCAATTTCAATCCATGTGAGTTGGTGTTTTGATAGGAACTGAAAGAAAATGTAAGAAGGAAAGTAGGAAAGTAGTAACACAGGAAAGAAAATGCATCAAGCCAAGTGGTGTTGCAATAGATATAGCATTGTGGAACAAGAGGTTTTCATCAATGGCACCCTTTTTTTTTGTATATTTCAATTTTTTTAATTTTTTTATATTTTTGGAATATATAATTTTTTTTGGAGATACATCAAAGCGCATATTGCTAGGTTTTCACTAAGATGATCATTTTTTTAGGACTTTAGTATATACATGAGCATACTGAAGATGTCTCAACTATAGAATTCTTTAGATGAAGAGCATTGATGGGCTCTTTGAGTTGTTCTCCTTCAGTAGTAGAGAGTTGATAGGTACCAGACCCAAACACTGTAGTAACAATATATGGACCAAGCCAATTAGGTTCAAACTTCCCTTTCTGGATCCGATGTTGCTGATTCTTGGGGTTCTCCCTTAGAATGAGGTCACCTGCTTGGAAATCCCTTGGTCTAACCTTTTTTTTATAACTCTTGGACATCATCTTTTGGTATGCTCTCAGGTGATCGAATGCCACTTGGTGACGTTCATCAAGTAATTCTAGCTCTTGTAGCCAAGATATTCTAGTATCTTCATCAGTAATGAGGCCCTTCAGAGAGACTCATAGAGAAGGAATCTCAACCTCAATAGGTAGTACAACATCTACTCCATAAACCAACGCATAGGGAGTAACCCCTGTTGGTGTTCTAATACTTGTCTTGTATGCCCAAAGAGCTGGATTGATCCAGAGATTCCAATCTCATTCAGATTTATGCACTGTGCGATGTAGGATCTTAAGGTTTGTTTTGTTGGAATCTTCCACCTGTCCATTACCTTGAGGATAATAGATGGAAGACCAATGTTGAGTAATTTTAAATTTAGAGCAGAGCTCTGTCAAATCCTTATTTTTAAATTGTCCCCCATTATCTATGATAATCGTTGAGGGTACACCATGCCTGTAGATGATGTTGTTGAGAATAAACATATCTACTATCTTGCCACTGGCAACAGTGAGAGGGACTACCTCCACCCACTTAGTAAAATAATCCATAGTTGTAATGATAAACTTATGTCCATTGGAGGATGAGGGGTAGATCTAACCCACTAAATCAAAGGCCCATTGCTGAAATGGATAGAAAGTAATGAATCAAATCAGCTCCTTGGCAGGAGCATGAATTAGGTTTCCATGTAATTGACATTGTTTGTAGGACTTAGCAAACTATGTTGCTTCTTTTTCCATATCTGGCCAATAGTAACCAGCTCTAATAAGTTTGCGGGCCAATTTCAGGCTGTTAGAGTGTGACCCACAGATGCCTTCATTCAACTCTACTAACGCTTGTTTTGATTCATTGGGTTCTAAACACCTAAGGAGGGTACTATCTAGACCATGTCTATACAACTCATTAGCGATGATGATGAACTGTGAAGCACTGTGGATTAGGTGATGTTTCTCATTCCAGGAGTAAGTATCTAGAAAAATCTGGTCACATAGGTAGGAAAAGATGTGATGGTAGTGGGATGAGTCATGTCCTATGACAAAATAGATCATCTAGGAGTCAGGGGAGTCATAGGCTAGGTAGCATAATGTCTCCACCAGGAATTCATGCCTAAAATCATTTTTAGGCATCTGCAGCATAGAGGCAAGAGTAGCCATGGCATCTGTCGCTTTATTATTTGCCCTTGAAACCTGTTGAAATGTGATATGAGTAAAATACAGTTTAAGATCGTCAACCAACCATTTATAAGGTATCAACTTGTCATCCCTTGTTTGATAGATATCATTGACATGATTAATGACCAACTAGGAATCTCCAAGAACATTTAGTTCATCCATGTGCCACTCAAGGGTGATCTTCATACCGTTGATGAGGGCTTCATACTCAAAAATGTTGTTCATACAAGGAAACAACATTTTGTATGCTTTTGGTAATGAGTACCCTTGAGATTTGATGAATAGTATCGCAGCACCTGACCCTTGTTGGGTAAATGAACCATCAAAAAACATAGTCCATGAGTGATGTGTAAGAAGTAATATGGACTCATCCAGAAATTCAATGTGCAATGGTTGATGATCAACTAGAGGTGCTTCCTCCAACTAATCTTCTATTGCTTGGCCCTTAATGGCTTTCCTTTCAACATATTCAATATCAAACTCACTGAGAATCATGACCCATTTAGCTAGTCTACCTGTGAGGGTAGCTTTACTGAGTAAGTATTTCAGAGGGTCAATTTTAACAATTAGATGTGTAGTATGAGCCAGCATATAGTGTCACAATTTTTGTGAAGCAAACACCACTGCAAGGCAAGCCTTCTCTATAGCAGAATATTTCATTTCATAGGAGACCAAAGTTTGACTGATGTAATAGATAGCCCTTTCTTTCTTTTGCTAATATTCTTGAGCCAATAAGATACCCAATGATGTATCCGTAGAAGATATGTAATGTATAAGTGGCTTCCCATGAATGGGAGGCATCAAGATTGGTGGATTCACAAGATATTGTTTGATTTTTGTGAACCCTTCATCACATTCTTTGTTCCACTGATAAGCCACACCCTTGTGCAAAGTTTTGGTAAATGGTTGAGACTTGTCTGCCAGTTGAGAGATAAAACACCGAATAGACTGCAGTCGGCCTTGAAGTCCTCTCATTTGTCTAATATTTTTTGGTGGCGGCATTTCCAGGATAGCTTGTAATTTTTTAGGATCCACTTCAATACCTTTGGCAGAGATGATATAGCCAAGTAATTTTCCAGATGTTATGCCAAATGCACATTTCTTAGGGTTAAGTCACAAACTGAATTGTTCCATATGATCTAGTATGGGACCTGGATTGGAAAGATGTTTCTTTCGGTGCATGCTCTTGGCTAAAGTGTCATCCACATAATCTTCCATTGTTTTATGCATCATGTCATGAAATATGGTGGTAACCGCTCTCTGATATGTAGCACCATAATTTTTTAGTCCAAAGGGCATGACATTCCAATAGAAGGTGCCCTAGGCACATGTGAAAGATATTTTATCTTGTTCCTCTAGCGCAATTTTTATCTAGTTATAACCAGAGAAACCATCCATTAGTGAATACATTTCATATCCAGCTGTCATATCTATGATCATATCAATATTAGGCAATGGAAAATCATCCTTAGGACATGCCAAATTTAGGTCTTTGAGGTCTGTCTATAATCTTATAGATTTATCATGTTTGGACACTGGAACAATATTAGAGATCCACCCGACATAATAAATTACTCTAATAAACACTGCCTTAAGCAATTTCTCCAATTCAGCTTTGACAAGTAGAGCTACATGTGGATACATTTTGTGAAGCTTCTGCTTGATGGGCTTAACACCTAGTGCAATGGATAAATGGTGCATGATTAGATTATGGTCTAATCTAGGCATATTTGAATATTTCCATGCAAAGTTAATCTTTTTGTTTCTAAAGAATGTGGTGAATTCCTCTCTTACTGCCTCTGATTGTGATTGTGCCAAGTGAATAATCTGAGGTTCTGCCTCTGTACCCAATTTGATAGGTTGAGTTGGTTCAATAAGAACAGATGATATTTCCTAAAAAATGACTTGGGAGTGCATCAAGTATCTCATCCACAGGAACCTCAGAGAGGTTTTCACCTTTGGATACGTCTTTTATTTTGACCATTTTAGGCTCTGATACTGCCACATGGTGGTTCTCACCATCAGAGCACCTATTTTTTGTTCTTTTTATTTTGTGACTAAGATACTTGATGTCAGCCTCAGTCATGTTGACACTTTCTTCGCTAGTGGGAGACATTACAGGTTCAACAACGTGTAGGTAATAGGCAAGAGAATAATCATTCTGGAATGTAAGGACTTCATTAGATGGGGAGGTATAGTTCTAATCTATAAGCTCAAGATGGAAAAGTGAAAGAGGAGTGACGGGTTCAAGTGCGTTCACAGTATAATCATCAAAGGCATGGACAAGTAAGTTGAGACCCAAAGTGATCTCATCCAAAGGTATAGTCAAATTCCTTTGATTCCTAGCGACCGTAGTAGATGACATGTTAACACCTAGGGAGTCAGCCTCATGTGACCCTACACTAGACCATTCACCTACTTCGAGAAGGTTTTCATATGCATTAGCTATATCTGTATCTCTATCAGAAGTGGCAGAGGACAAGTTGTCAAACTCATATTCATGGGATTCTGTTTCATCATTAGGTCTCATGTCAAGAATGTGAGTAAAATCAACTGTTTGTCCCCAGTTGGGATGAGTTCTACCTAGAACCTTTGCTATTTTCAGATGAGAACCTATTGACCTAGGTATCTCAGTAGTATTTGTAGCATCATTTGCCTCTTGTGTAATGAGAAGTGACTGGAATTCCTAGTCAAACTGTTCTTGAAAGGGTGGTGGTATGTATAAATCACCTTGATGACTAGGATTTAGAGTATATCTCTTTTTCCACTCCTCATAAGTTAATGGAGAAAGTGAAGTGGTGGTATCAGAATCACTGTCAATGTCTACTGTACTGACACATGGTACAAAGTTATTTGGCTCAGCAAAGAATGCTGCCAGGTCTAGTGGAATAGGATAAGCAAAAGTATCCTCATCAGAGCTGTCTTCAGGTTCTACAATTGTAGGTGTTTCTTTAGGTGTTGGTTTCTTGTCTTCTTGAGGTACAAACTTGTTTATTCCCAACTGGAATGTGAGTTTCTGGAAGCCTGTACCTATAGATTCACGTGTTCTGTGACCTATAGCTTCAAGTGGTGCAATCAATCCCTTATGATTCGCACATATGGGACCATCTCCTTTATAGCCAAAATGTTACATAATAGATAAACCTTTACCATATTGCTTAGGTTTCATGTCATGAGGAGGATTATTTTTAGAATTGTCTTCTCCTTTATTGTTCCAAGCTTTGATAGCTCTATTTTTAGCTTCTTCTTCTAATGGTACTATGGCTTGTACAAAGGTACTACCATACTTTGTTGGAGGAACCGTAGAAGGTTTAGTGTTCTCAGAAGGTCTCCCAAAAGAATGGGGAGACAAAGGCAAAGAGGTAATAGATAATACAGGTCCAATCTGAAATCCTCCCATATCATTTTCTTTGAGAGTCAAGTTCTTTTCCATTTCTTTTAATTTATCCTCAAGGATTTCAATAGTTTCTCTGTTGGCAGGCACAAGGATGTCAGCAGATTTTGTGAGGGCATTGCAATCATAGCGTGTATTATCTGGTATAGTCACTTCAGAGCCTTGGAATGGGAACTTAATGCACTGAAGGTATGTGGAAGGGACAACTTGCATTTCATGGATCCATGGCCTTCCTAACAGGATATTGTATGCCAAAGGGATGTCAAGTACTTGACAGATAACATCTCGTTCAACAGGACCAACTCTAATTGGAAAAACAACTAAACCTTTGGATTTACGTTCTTCCTCATCATAAGCTTTAATGGTAATCTTTTTGCGAGCATCAATGCAATATTTTCCATAGCCTAACTCAATAAGAAAACTAGCAAGGTAAATATTTAGGCCAGCACCATTATCTATGAGAACACGGTGACATCCAAACCAAGGAGTAACATAGGGAACTCAACGGGGTATACAATAGAAAAAAATCAAGATACCAAACAATATCAAATTCTACCCACAAGGCTAAGTGGAGGGAATCCAAAGACACATATAGGAGAGTATAATCACATAGACCTCTAGTATCTAGTATTATCCTTGTAGTCACCCGCTCTTGACCTCGACCCCCAGTAGAGGACTCATGTGGAAATGACCTTCCACTCATGAGGACAACAAAGTCAATATTCCAAAAAATTAGCACATAGGTAACCAATAGACAACTTCCCTTCACCACCCATCCCTGGTCTATATAGGACTCTCATGGCCATGGGAGGGGTAACCTAATTATCATTTTTAGTGTTTTAACCCAACCTAAATTTTTATTAAGTTATCAATAGATTACAACTCTACAATGGTTTATCATTGAATGATCACATTGGGCCCCAATCCCTATTGCAAGCCACTCCCCTAGTGATGCTCTTAGAAAACCACTCTTATGCTTTAAACTAAAAACCAAAAGACAAAGAGATGACATAAATTAATCTCAAATGGATCCTCTTAATCGAAGAAATCATAAAAATTATTTTAGACCATAAGACATAATCATCAATAGGATCTATATATGCTATCATAATCAAAGGGACCTCAAAACTAAATCATAAATATCTCAAGATTAGAATCTTATGGGAACCTCTCTAGATTCTAAAAAACAATCCATATCCCAAAACAACATAGTTCAATTATATATCCTCTTTTGGATCCAATCATCACTAGCATATTGAAATCATTATCAAATAAGCTTTTAACAATTTCTAATCAAAACCAAAAATAGACCCTCATGTGACCTCAATTACAGTATAGGGTCAAATCAACAAATAACAATAATTACACCCAGAGGCATTCTTACAATGGGAGCAAGGGATGGATACCAGCATGATATATTCTCAAGAATATGTCGTGTACATAAAAAAGAAGTGGTTGCAGTTACAACCCAAACATCATTAAAAATATAAAAAGGCCATAAAAGGCTGAAATAAAATAATCAATGTCAAATGGAATTTAAAAACACAAAAAAAATTAAAATTAAAATTAAAAGAAGAGGCCATAAAGGATGCATATAAATTTGTGCGACATTTGGCAGTTTACATTTAAAATTATTAAATAAATTAAAAAATTTAAGAGCCGTGAAGACCCTAGAGTACCCCACAGTACCCTATAGTACCCATGAGATTCTCGCAAAGTCATGGAGAGTTGGAACCCCCACTCCCACAATAGTTGACTGGTGTAGTTGTCATGCAACATGCAGCTAAGGTTGCAGTTGCATGGCATTCTGTGGCCATCAATTGTCGCATGACTCTGCTGTGTTTTGTGGGGGTGTGGGGAGTGACAACCTCCACCCTCCACTACATTTATTTTTTAATTTATTTTGCATATATTTTCAAAACAATATATGACGTTTGGAATTTTTTATTTTTTTATTTTTTTTCCTCACAGATACGTTAATGATCTTATTGGGCTTTGAGCATTTTTTTTTCCAAATTCAAATTCATTTTTGAAAATGAAATTGAAAAGGCAGGAGTTACAAAGGAAAATGAAGAGACATGAGCTGGTCTAGGATTATAAAAGAGACCTCCCTCCTTCCTATTTTTGTTTTCCATACAGATTTGAGTAGATGATTTGAAGTAGAAGATTTGTGAAGAAGCAAAGAGGAGAGGAAGTTTGAAGCATTTCAAGAAACCATTTTGGAAAGTGAGTATACCTGTTAGTTTTGCAATAATTTTTTGCTATTACATTTTTGTAATTTATTCTCCAATATTTAAGGCAATGCTGTCATATTGGATTATTTCTTGTAATTTATTCTATACTTTGATTCTTTGTTATAGTTTTAATGTAGATTCATTACATTTTTTAATATAGTTTTTAATATAATGAACTATATCTAGAAATATTTTCTTTGATTGGTAACAGGTGCCCTTGGAATAATTTACATATGAGTATTTAGAGTACTACATGCATAGATGGAACAATAAGAAATCATCTATTCAAGAATATTTTCTTTCATTTTTTTCAATATAGATTTATGTTGGAGATTTTGTTGAAATAAAATTATACATTTTTCAAGGAATTTTACTTTTGAGCTTAGACCATTTCTATGGTTGTCTTTTCAATCTATATGATACATTGAAAATGTAGTTGTTTCAATAAAAGAACTCAATTTGATGTTTTAGTTTCCAAATAATGTACCTATTCTATTCAAACAATGACTTCTTTCATAATTTTTTGCATGTAATTCTAGTCCGAATGGACTATAATGTAACTTCTTGTTTTCTCGTATTCGAGGCTGGTGTTGATGCTTTTTCTTGTCCAAAATGTGCCTTGTAATTTTCATAGGGTCTCCTATGAAAATAGTGTCAAGGGATTTGAAATTTAGATTCAAATTGTTTTTTATGCCTCTCCATAGTATGCTCAAACCCTTAATCTAGCTGAAGTTTTGTAGAGAATGACCAAAAACCCTAAGTGCCTCAGCCGGCTCTATTTTTGTGTTACTTTTTTGGCCACTTAAGTTAGCTTAAGTCATGTGTCCATGTTAAATGGGTTTCTTTTTACAAAAGTCTGTGATTCCTAACTGTTTTAATATTTCCTAAGTCTCACTATGAAAAGTCCCTTTTATGTCATCCCCTTATATATCAAGCAACTCAGAAAAGATCCGACGGTGCACTTGTTCGCTTATCTCCAAGATGCTGGACATCTAACATATAAGAAAATAAGTGGAAGTGATGTGTGTCCTTGGTGGGGCCAATCATGTTAACAAAGTCCTTGGTTAAAAGGTGAGCAACTTAGAAAAGATCAGACGGTGCACTTATTCGCTTATCTCCAAGATGCTCGACATCTAACGTATAAGTGAATAAGCGGAGGTGACACATGTCCTTTGTGGAGCTAACAGTATCGTAAAGGCGTTCTATTAAATAGTACACAAGTTTGGAAAGATCTAATGGCTCACTTATTTTCTTATCTCTAAGATTCTCAACATCTAACGTATAAGCAAATAAGCGGTGATGACATCTGGTAGTTGGTGGGCCCAGGCACTCAAGGATGGTGAAGTTTTAAAGTTCAGTTAAGTTGCTTCATATCTAACGGCTCGCTTGATCACTTATATCCAAGATTCTTGACATCTAACATATAAGAAAATAAGTGAAAGAAACATGTCCTCAGTCAACAGTGATTTCTGAGAAAATAAGATAGCCGTCAGATGTGAAGAGTGATGTTCAAAATCGATGGCTCAAATTCAAAATTGACAGAACAAGTTGTAGAGAGCCGTTAAGCTGTGAAATTGAAGCTGTGGATTAATTGTAGAGTGTGTGACACCTCTAGTCGAATTCAATTTGAGAGACTGATTTGATTGAGGCCATGAAATTGATTAAGACAACTATAGCCTCAATAATTCACCAAAGTTATTTGAGCAAAGACAAAATTGCAGAGAAAACCAACTCTACGCGACTTCTATGCAGAATGGGTAAGCTTATTGTTCACTTGCATTCAAAATTGGGGCAGAATTTTTAGTTTAGAGAAGGTTTTAGAGCTCTTGTTTCACAATCTGGTTCTAGTATTGATAGAAAACCCTTAGAATGGCCCCTAGAGTTGAAATTTTGGGACAGGTTGATTACCAAAAATGGAGCATTAGAAAAGATTTGTTGCAGTAATTACCATTGTCTTCAGGGGATGCCACACAAGCTAAGAAGGCAGTGCCACAACATCCCCACTTCAAAATTGAGGATGGGTTATATGATTTGGGTAGGTAGGCAAAAGATGTTATTACTAGTTTTGATGCACTTAATCTGTTTAGAGCAGCTTATAGTCACAGGAATGCCCCCACCCTAGACTGTAATATTTGGGAACTAGACATTGGAAAGCTAATAGCACCTAGTGTATTCATGGACACTAATTTGTTTACCTTGATATCAAACACTTATGATAAGCTGGCTAGGGTTGTTAGAGACACTCAGGGAAATATAATATTGACTGTATCAGATGATGAAATTAGAAGGATTTTCAAGCTGACTGACCCCTCTCAGAGTATGGATGATATTGACCTCACATACTTCAAAGAAATATACAATAACCAAAGAGATTATTATAGGGGTGAGGTAGTGAAGGGGTATGCCAAAAAAATAGGAAATTTGGTTGTAATAGGACCAGGAACCTCAGAACCCTTCAAAGTGGATCTTTTCATTGGCTAGGCCAGAAAAATGTACAGTGCTCTGTGCAATGTCTTGGGAATAGATGAAGAAGGGGCAATGCCTGTCCACATAATGTTAATGGTTGTTCAGATTCTACATCCTTACTTTTCAGTAGTGTTCGATTATGCATCCTATATTGCTCAGGAGATGCATGATGGTTTGTCAGGGATCAAAGATGGCAACATACAGAAACCAATGATTTGGTATTCCCTCATGATGCATATGTTCTTATTTAATAATGTAGACTTATTTGAAGAAGAAATGGAATTGGAGAAATTCCAAGATGGTAAAGAATTGCCTGTTCAGATGTGGAGTGCAGACTTGTCCTTGGATAGAAAGAATGCAAGTTATGTATATTTTGAAAAAGTCTTTACAACTAGACTTAAGTCACTGCTGGATAACCAGAATGTCAGGGTTCATAATAACATGATGAGGCTTTTGAGGCCTATGGAGTATGCCCTAGAGTTGAAAATTGCTCACAATTGGGGAGATTTGATATTGTACCCTTTTACCACAGTGATCAGGGTTTATGGTTTTAGAGGTACCCCTTATGTGTTACCCTACAGAGTCACACTCAAGATTGGGATGGAAAAAATTAAAAGATAATTAGGTGGGCTACTGGAGAAAGCCTTGACAAGAAAGATGAAGGGAAATATCTTTCCTACCCTCACTAGAGCCCATCATTTTATCATAACAAAAGGGGGATGGACACAATTTGGCAACTACTTTGAGCCCTATCATTTATCCACTTCCATATCCAGGTGTGTGCAGATAATGAAGATTTTATCATGGGCATGTTCAGGAAGAGGACCAATTATATAATGCTAAAGAATCAATTCTACTATCTAGAGGATATTATCAGGAAAATTTTTTACTTAGAGGTTCAAGAAGTCAGAAAGGAAAAGTGGATGGCATATAAGAAATCCTTGGACTTTGTCCAAAATTTTGACAGGACCTATGATCCTCTAAAGGATTTTTTCCCATGGTCTTATAAAATTGATTCACTAATGAATCTTTTAGAGGGAATAATGAAAACCCTAAGTGAGAAGAGGCAGAGAGCAGTTGACAGTGACCTAGAAAAGGCTCTTGCTATTTTGAATAGATTCTTACAAAGCAGAATAGTTCCAACTGGGAACTATGTAGTATACAGAAGAAGAGGATATACAACTATTGCTCCCATAGTTGATAATCCCATTCAGCATAAGGGAAAGAGGCCAATGGATATTGATGTTCAAGAAGTACGCTCTCCGAAGAGGAAAAGGGTGGACACAAAATAATAAGGAGGTGAATTGTATTCTCTTTCCCAATCCCCTATGCAATATGATGACCAGACCATTGCTGAGCAATTGCTCAAGATGAGAAATGCTGGTGAAGTAGTTGTTCCCACTCAAGAACTACAAGAAGGGATGCTAAAAGAGCCTAAACATACATCATCTGATCTCACAGTAGCAGAATTTTCTGGCAAAGAATTAGATCCTGTGACTAAACAAGATAGTGATGAATTCTTGTCTGATGACAATTTCATCAAAACTAGGGATTTCAATCAGTTCCTATGGAGATGCCATATTGGTGAATACAATGATAAGTGCTAGAAAATGATAGAAGTTCAACCCAATGCTGCCAAGGAGGACATAGGAGAAGCATTCAAGCAAGAATTGATATTGAAATTTGATAAGATTACTCCTGAGGAGGGTAGACAAATGATCAAAAGGCAAGGAGTTCTCATATTTCCATAATGGGTTTTAGCTGATGCAGTGGTTTTTGATGCTATAAGGAAACAAGCTAAACCCATAAGCCTTGCTGGGACATCAATTGGTGCCCAGTTTAGTGAGGATCATGCAACATTGGCAATCTGGTCACTAAAGAAAAAGGACAAGAGAAGAACTAAAGAAGATGATGAGATTGAAGACACATGCAGCCTAATTGTGAAAAGGGTTGCAGATACCTCAGGAACTGAAGTAGTTAACCTTGTTGTACAGGTTGCCAATTTGAGCATGAAAGTGTCAGAGAAAGAGAAAGAATCATATGCTAGTCTGAATGAAACGTATGAGTTTGTGCTCAAAGCTTACAACGAAGAGAAGGTGAAATATTTGATTAAGGATAACAAAATAGTAGAGTTTGAAGGTAAGCAGAAGATTCAACTGGTGCCCCAAAGGCTAATTACTCAGGACCCATATTAGCCTTCCTCCACAAGTCTCTTTATAACATATCCCCCATCCCCTGCACCTCTAAGTCCTACTACTCAGGAAGCTATTGATGCCAAGAGAGAAGAATTAGAAGCTGAGAAGAACAGGCTAATAAATGAAAGGACAAGATTAGAAGAAGAGGGTAAGAGGGACTTAGAAGATTCCTAGGCCTACAAAGAAGTTGAATAATTAGTTAAGAAAAATCACACAGATCAGATATTTTCAAATCTCAAAAGATGTGCTAGTGAAATTGACCTTGCTAACCTCTACTGACTGGGAAAAAAGATCACAAGCATCACCAGCTGGCATGAGGATGAAAAGAAGAAATGGGAGATGATATTAAATAAGTGGAAAGGAAAGGCATCTCATGTCAAATATTTCTATTCCCTTTCAAAAGAACAAAATAATATTGATTTTTTCCTAACAAGCACTCACAAGTGTCTCAAATTGATGATCAATTTAGACACCAAAAGGAACCTGGTCATGAAGAAAATCATAACCCTAAGAGGAGAGTTTTCCAAGGATAGGTATGATATGTATCCTAACATGTTTAAAAAGGATGGGAGAAAAAATAATGAAGCCCTATGGTTGAGGAAATTAAACGAGGCACTGACTAGCAGGACAAAGAGTATTGTTACATTGGCAAACACTGGCTGGTTTGTATTAACCATTGATATTTTGAGCAAAGCCAAGGCATTTTTTGAATCTTGGGAAGCAGAAGTAGAGAAGGATAACAGTGACTGGGAGGAGTTCAACAACCACAAAGATGAATTTCTCAACCTTGAGTGGCCAAGTGATGAGGTCTACACTACTTGGGTCAGCAAATATGGTATAGTTACCCCCATAGCATGAAATGGAAAATATGAAGGGGACAGCTAGCATCAAGGAGGTTAAGATAATGGAGTAGATCAAATATTAAAACCTCTACACTAGCAAGAAAACAAAATCTAGGTTACAAAGATCCAACTACCTCGGAGCAACTTCACGCATTCAGGCGGTCACAAGACAAATGATTACATGGCTTATAGCGAATATTATTATTTCATCCGCCATAAGTTTTGTCTCTTTTTGAAATTGTATTTTGTCCTTTAGCACAGTCATCCGTAGCTTGTTGCATCCTTATTTTCCAAAAGGATTCCAAGATTACTGTGGCTACCTATATTGTAATAAGGATGGTAAAAATAAGACTACAAGGAAGATTACTAAATTGTGTCTGACTATTGGTTTTGAGTCTTTATGAATGTACTGGTATTCAAATTGTTGTTAATAAAATACAATGGAATCTCCATTTTGATATCTATGATGTCTTCTTGCATTTAATTTTAATTCTTGTGTTTTCAATTTGCTAGGCACTCTGAATATACTGGTTATAAGGTGGTCATGCTTTTGTCTATGAGTTGCTTTCATGGAAAGTTTTAAATCTTATAGATGATTGCAGAGGATTAGGGTTTATGTAGGGATTTGATACAGGGGTGTGAGAATGAGAGGATAGTTTGTAAGGCATTTTATCTGGGGTTCATTTTTATTTCCATTGATTATTTCTAGTATAAGTAAGCTCTGTTTTGACTCTATCACCCATGATTAGGCATTGGTCATAAATGCTAATAAGTGGTTGTTATCATCAAATTCAAATTCAATCAATCATTATACTTATATTATTCCAAATACATGTTTAGTTAATTGTACTTAGTACAATTCATATTTGTGATTCCTTGGAGAGTGAATCAATAGGTTAGCCTTCCTAGGCCTAAATGGCATAAAAAGAAGAAGGATCTCCAGTCCTTAATCCACTGATTAAAATTTCTAAAAGATGATGCTCTGTTAAAGGTGTACCCGCCTGGGTGTGTGGAACCCAAAGTGTAGAGGGATTTTCTATCCTTGTTAATTATCCCTTTTCCTTGTGAGAATCTAACTTGGGTAAAAGAGAGTCTAGCATTTATTGTCATTATAATCAATTCTGCAAGAAAAAGAGCTAACAAATTGGCATCTCTGCTGGGGAGTAAGATGCAAAATCCTTGTTGAAGAAATCAGTAAATCTCTGGTGTGTTTAAGATAAATAAAATTTTAGTTAAGTCTGCTAGGGACTCTTGTAATGATCTTAGAGTCATGATCATGAAATCACTTGTTCTCACAATATTGAGATTCAGTTTGTTCTTCCTGATACTCATTAGAGCGAGTCTATTCTGCTTATCGATTGTGGTGCATTGTTTGAAGGTCTTGATTCTAAAGATGATACAGATCCTGTCTAAGTTGGAATAAACTAGTGAGGAATTATCAAGCTTGATATATCTACAAATTTCAACATTTACTTAAGGTGAAATATGAGATTGGACAAGGTACTTGATTTTCTTATATACTAATCCTCTAAAAAGTGGTGGCGACTCTAACTTTTGTGTAGTCCAATATTGCATAGTGAAATATTTGTTTATTCTGTAAGATGAGCAGGCAAAAAAATACCAGGTCGTATTCCAAATTGAATCCTGAAAAGGATCTTGGAGAGGATCTCCATACGCCTCAAAGGAAACAATGGTCCAAAAGAGGGGCATCTAAACATGATTCCCAACATGCCTCTGAAACAAAGATAGATATCCCCATCCCAGAAAGGAAGTCATCTTCATCTGAAGATGCATAACCCGTGGGACCAGTCGATGCTTATAGAGCCAATACCAATTTTGATCCCTTTAGAGATGGAGAAAATACTGACATAGGGTTCTTTCCTACAGAAGAAAATCTTTCTCCCCCAGAAGAGACTTCTACTACTAAAACAACATCATATGATTCTGATAAATTGCAAGATGAGGTTGTGGCTTTGAAAAGAAAAAAGAAGGAACTAGAAAAGGAAATAGTTGAAGCAAAGGAAAAATGTGAGAAAATGATATATGATCTATTATTGGAAAGAGAAGAACTCTTAGCTGAGACTAGAAGAAATGACCTTAAGACTAAAAGCCTAAATCAGGAAGTTAAGACTCTAGATCCAGAATTGTTTGGCACCCTCGATGATGAGAGAAACAAAACCCTGAATAAAATATCAAACCCTGACAAGGATGAATTTGAGAGGGAAGGACCTGTAATTAGGAAGTTATTCCCATATGAGAAAGAGTGAAATGTGAAACTCAAAGCAACAGCTAAAGATGCCCTTGACAAAGGTAAACAAAAGGTTGTGGGTATTAGCATAAATGAGCCTGTGCAGAAAGTTTCTAACTCTAAAGGAATACCTCAAATTGATTTGGATATTGAACAAGACAGGAACGCTAAAGATGAATTGGAAAAATAACAAGAAAATTTGGAATTGGAGGTTGTTGCAGCTGATATGAAGATGAAGATAGCTTTACTTCATGCTACCAATAATACAACTGCAAGTAGTTCTATGCATATAAACCAAGGAGTACAACAATCAGATTCATCCACTGATTTAAATGTGAACAATCAAGGTGGTGCTTTTAAGGTCCAAAAATGTGGAAACAACCAAAATGTTCAAAGCTCTAGTCCTAATGTAGCTTCTCAAATCAAGGGTCCTCATTCAAGTTTTCAAACTGCCAAGCCCAAAAATAATGTTCCTCCACCTGTTCAACATCAAGAAGAAATTGCTGGACCAAGTAGTGATAATGAGATAGGGAATTTTCAAAGGAGGCCTATCCACATGAACAGATACAAAGATCTTTTCTTTGAAGGCATCCCTGGTCACCCTAATATGATCCCCAATGAGGTAAGAGATAGAATCCCTAAGTTCATAGGAAATAATGTTGTTACTTGTGAAGAGCATTTAAAAGCTTTTGGTGATAAGATGACTGACTTTGAAATTGATGATGAGGATGTTATCATGAAACTCTTTGTTCAATCTTTAATTGAAGATGCTAGGGATTGGTTTAGAAACTTACCTAATGATAGTATTGCCTCTTGGGATGAATTTGTAAAATCCTTTAGGGAACAGTATAGAGA
This sequence comes from Thuja plicata, assembly GCA_018584345.1. Lineage (NCBI taxonomy): Eukaryota > Viridiplantae > Streptophyta > Pinopsida > Cupressales > Cupressaceae > Thuja > Thuja plicata. Next base: position 2,240,574 of record MU223844.1, read on the forward strand.
GCATGTTAATTTTGGGTATATGTTAAATGAGTTTAATAACATCAAGAAGTTTCCAAATGAAAATATGGCTGATTTTAACAGTAGATTCCAAAAGGCCATGAACGAATTGTTCCAAGTTTTGAGGTTAGATGAGGAAGTATGCCTTACCACTTACATAAATGCTACTGATGGAAAAATGTCTTATCTTCTTAGAGATAAAAACCCAACTACTTTAAGGGATGCTTAAAAGATGGAAATTGACATTGAAAGTAATAGGAGAGCATCAGGGAAATTGGGGAAGAGAGAAGACAATAAACTTTGGAAAGAAAAGGGATTAGCCAGCAAAAATGTCAAGGAAGGTGATACAGTGGATAAATTGGTGAGTGCAGTAAAAGACCTTTCTTCCAAGATGGATAAGAATGATAGAGGAGGGTACTGAGATAATAAGTATACTAACCAAAGATTTGATAAATAGCCCAACCTAAGAGATTATCCATACAAGACCAATTGGAATAATGGAAAACCTATCCCTAAGGGACAAGACAACCCAAAAGAAAAAGAAACTCCAAATCCCCTAAAAAGAAAAAATGCCAAATATGTTGAGAATACTCCCTAGTGTGATGCTTGTAATATGCCACACTCTCCCTATAAATGTGTAGTAGCCTAGGCTTTGTTTGACCAAACAGAAGAAGGAGAGTAGGAGGGCCATGCTATTAATATGTTCACAATAAAGAAACCTTATCCATGGCTCCCTGATATTGCCTCATCTTCTGATGATTCATATTCGGAGGATAATCATTGTTTCACAAACTAGTTACAAAGTTCAACATATCAAAATGATTAGGATGAATATGTTTCACAAGAAACTATAAACACTGTGGGTGATGATAGTTCACAATCTCATTTTAGAATTCCTAGTAATGAAGAGAAAAGGTCTTTAACTATTGCTGAAATTAATCAAGCTAGAAATGCCCACAACTTAAGAAATAGGATAGTACAACCAGCTCCAGGAAAGTCTATCCCTGCTTATGTTAAGAAAGACTCACCTCAAGTAAGTAAGGATTTCCATCCTAAGAATGATGGCCAAGGTGAATGTTGCAAGCAGGCAGGATCTTCTTAGGATTATATCAGGGAAGGGATGTCAAAGGAGGAATTGGTGCCAAATGGACAAAATAAATGATATGCCTCTTGAACTGCCTCATTTTGACATGAAACATGGTTTGACCCAAATGAAAGTTTCAATCCCACTTATGGAAATGTTGAAAATAAAAGAGCATAAGGAAGTTTCTTTAGTATTATTAAAAGGGATAGATGATGTACCTATCCCTAATCATGAAGAAAAACCTTTGATAATAAATAATGCTAAGGAAGAGTGTTTATTAGTGAAAGGAAAAGGAAAGAGCAATGAATGTTCCAACATTTGTATTGGAAATATAATAACCCAAGAACCTTTGTCTGTTGATCCCTTCTATGTCACCTTAATGGTAAATAATTTTTTGGTGAAAAATTGCATGATTGATTTTGGAGCAACAACAAATGTAATGCCCTATCATGTGATGAAAGAATTAGGGCTCAGGGTTACTACACCTGCTTGAAGTTGCTATGCCATGGATAACAAGGAAGTTCCTGTGATAGGGACATTAAAGGATATTGAAGTGAAAATCATTGCTTTCCCTGAAGAAACATATAGGATGGACATAGAAGTAGTGGATACTAAACCATATTATGGTATGCTTCTATCAAGGCAATGGGCAGTAGCAGTAGGAGGAAAGATGAAGTTGGATTTATCTTATGCAACTATCCCTGTGAATGGGAATGAGGTCAAATTGTACAAAGAACCCCGATCATCTGTCATGGTTGAGGTTGTCTTACCTGATCATTTAAATTGTTGTTTGAATGTTGATATGGAAAATTTTATGGTTGAAGAAGTTAAGCCATAGTTGAAAAATACTGACCCAATTGTGGATGAATTGTTGTTGCAACAAAATGGACTTTGGAAAATGTACTTCAATGGAGGATGTTCAAAACAAGGATCTGGAGCAGCAATCTTGTTAATATATCCATCAGGTATCACTTTCAAATATTCATTTATGTTAACTTTTCAATGCACAAACAATACTGCTAAATATGAGGCTTTAATCTTGGGAATGGATATTGCCATCAAACATGGTATCAAATGTTTAAAAGTCCATGGAGATTCCCAGTTAATTATATCTTACATTAGGGGACACTATGCTAGTAAAGATGACAGATTTAAGTTGTATAAGTATGCTGTCTGGGATAGGATAGAATTCTTGGATGCTTTCAATATTTTATGGGTTAAAAGATCAAATAATATAATGGAAAATTTCTTGGCAAGTGTTGCCCTAAAAAATAATGATGCTACTCTTGCTAGCATATCTATAGTTGAAACAAAAAGTAGGCCAGTAGTTCTAGACAATATTCATAATTGGGAAGTTTTTGAGGATGATGATGATATCCTCAATTTTATCCAATGTATGGGCCAATATAATGCTCAAAATATTGATTGTGAATCTCTAGTGTCAACTGTGGGCACTAAGGAATATATTTTTGATCAGGAAGTCATCCAATTGAATACTAATCACATTTCCAAGGGGTTAGTTGAATTGGAAGGCATGTTTAGCATAAATGACAACTATATGACCTAGAAGTCCAATGCCAGAATGGAAGACTTAGAGGAAATCAATTTGGGATCTGAAACATCTCCCCAATTGGTTTATATTGGCAAAAAATTGGACAGCCATGTGAGACAAAATTTAATAAATTTGTTGAAAAGGTACAAACATGTTTTTACCTGGTCCTATGATGATTTGAAAGCCTACAGAGAATATTTATTCTAACATGATGTCCCTTTAAAAGAAGGTACTAAACCATTCAGACAAAAGCAAAGGCCTATCAATCCATTACTATCCACCAAAATGCAGAAAGAACTAATGAAGTTGAGGGATGCAGGCATAATCAAGCCTATTAGACATTCATCTTGGGCTTATAACTTATTCCTTGTGAGAAAGAAAAATGGGGAAATAAGATTGTGTGTCAATTTTAGAAACCTAAATGTGGCCTCATTGAAATATAATTATGGATTACCAAATATGGAGGTTGTGTTGCATAAAGTTACTAGATGTGACTTGTTATCTATGATGGATGGATTCTTAGGATACAATCAGGTGTTGGTTAAAGAATCTGAGCAATTCAAAACAACATTCACTACCCCTTGGGGCACATATGTATATGCTCGTATGCCATTTGGTTTAATAAATGCTGGAGCCACTTTTCAAAGAGCTATGGATGTATCCTTCAAAGACCTCATAGATTTTCTAATGGTGGTTTACCAAGATGATTTAATAGCTTTCTCAAAAAGAGCTGAGGATCATTGAAATCATTTGGAAAAGGTCATTATAAAAGCACTAGAACATGGGGTGTCTCTGAACCCAAAAAAGTGTCACTTTGTTGTTACTGAAGGAAAGCTTTTGGGGCACATAGTGTCAAGAGAAGGGGTTAGGATAGATCTTGAAAGGGTTGAAGCCATCTAAAAGGTACTTGCTCCCAAGAAATTGAAAGGTACACAATCATTTCTAGGGAAGATCAACTTTGTTAGGAGAGTTATTGTCAATTTTGCAGAAATGGTTAAGCCTATTGTCAAATTGCTAAAGAAAAATGTGAAGTTTGAATGGGGCCAAGAGGCTCAGTTAGCCTTTGAAAGAATAAAATAGGAAATCAAGAAGCACCAGTCCTTGTATCCCCCGATTACACTAAACCCTTTTCTTTGCTTACTTTTGCCTCATTTCTTACTATTGCAGCAGTCTTATTGTAAAAGGATAGTGAAGGGTTTGAGCACCCCATTGCATTTTTTAGTAAGTCATTGCAATAAGCTGAATTAAACTATCAGATGATGGAAAAACAAGATTATGCTTTGGTAAAGGTGGTCAAAGATTTCAGGCCTTATTTGGTATGTGCAAAAGTAAAAGCTTATGTCCCTCATGCTACAGTCAAGGACATCTTTATTCAAAATGAAGTTACAGGAAAAAGATGTAAATGGATAAACAAAGTTCAAGAGTTTGATATAGAAATCCATATCACTAAGTTAGTGAGGGGATTAGGGTTGTCTAAGTTGATGATAGAAGAAAATTGGATTTGGCCCAAATAAATAGTGTTGGTGCAAAAGATAACTATTTGACAAGAATTCAAATGCAACCCTGGTATTCCAATATTGTTTATTTCCTCAAAAATGCTAAATATCTAGACAACTTGAATGATAACCAAAGGAGGAGTTTGAAATTGCAATCACAAAAGTATGTTTTGTTGTAGGGTGACTTAATCTGGAAAAATAGAGATGGGATCTTATTGTTGTGCCTTAACAAAGGTGAGTCAGAAAAGATATTGAAAGAAATGCACTCTGGAATATGTGGAGGGCATTATTCTGCTAGAAGAACAACCCACAAAATTTTGAGAGTGGGATATTATTGGCCTTGTGTTTTCCAAGATGCTCACACTTTTGTTAGGAAATGTGAGCCATGCCAGAGATTTTCAAACAAGATGAAGTATTTAGGGGCATTGTTATTAAACTCAATAGTATCTGAGGCTCCCTTTTCTATGTAGGGAATGTATTTTATAGGGTAATTTAATGAAAAATCAAGTGGAGGCTATGGCTGGATATTGCTAGCAACTAATTATTTCACAAAGTGGGTAGAAGCAATCCCAACCAAAAAGGAAACAAGTACCGTGGTGATTGATTTTTTTATGGATAACATAATTACAAGGTTTGGTGTCCCCCTTAAACTGGTAATGGACAATGCCATGTGCTTTAGGTTTGAAGAATTCACTGACTTTTTCTCTGATATGGGAATTGTTATGTCCTATTCATCCCCATATCACCCTCAAGCTAATGGTCAAGCAGAATCTAGCAATAAAAGCATTTTAAAATTTTTGAAAAAGACCTTGGAAGGAAACAAGAGAGCTTGGCATGTTTAATTGAAACTTTCCCTATGGGCTGATAGGATTACTATCAAGAAAGCCACTGGAAAACCTCCTTTTGAATTGGTTTATGGTATTCAGTCAAGAATGACTGTCAACAATTTGGTCCCAATTTATAAGTTTATCCAAGATGAAGGAATTGAAATCTCTGAACCCATGGAAGAAATGATGGTTCAGTTGGTAGAATTGGATGAAATAAGGAGAGAAATCCAGAGAGAAAATATCAAATTGCAACAAAAAATGAAATACCTTTTTGATAGAAGAGTAGATGTGAGAAAGTTTTTACCTGGTGATTTTGTGTTATAGTGGAATATTAGGGCTGAGGAGAAAGGAAAGCACAAGAAATTTGAATCATTATGGATTGGGCCTTATGTTATATCTAGGATCTTTGGAAATATTCTTATTTCCTCAAGAATCTGGATGATGAAGAACAGGAATTGCCAGTGCATGGACAATTCTTGAAACATTTATTTAACCAACTTTCATTTTTCATGCACGGTGGTCTGTAATATATGTATAGGTTTGTTTCCCTTATGTTGTGTGTTTGTTTCCAGTTTTAGGTTGGTCTATCTTGTGGTCTACTGCCCCAGAGATCTGTGGTTCTTGTTACAACCTAGCGTTTAAACATCCTTAGAGAGAGCCATTGTTGATGCTTTTTCTTATCCAAAATGTTCCTTGTAATTTTCATAGGGTCTCCTATGAAAATAGTGTCAAGGGCTTTGAAATTGAGATTCAAATTTTTTTTTATGCCTCTGCATAGTATGCTCAAACCCTTAACCTAGTTGAAATTTTGTGGAAAATGACCAAAAACCCTAAGTGCCTTGGTTAGTTCTATTTTCGTGTTACTTTTTCGGCCACTTAAGTTACCTTAAGTCATGTGTCTGTGCTAAATTGGTTACTTTTTACAAAAGTCTATGATTCCTAACCATTTTTGTAGGAATTGCAAACATGCAAATCCACAGACCCCGAAAACACCTGCATGCAAGAACCTGATACAAAGAAGAAGCAAAAACGAAAAAGCTGAAGAACTCAGAAGTTGCTCAAAAATGAGAGAGCTAAATTTAATCTGAATTAATGAAGAGAATTACAAAGTTCGACCTTATAAAGGTGAACAAACCCTAAAACCT
>MU223844.1:2248175-2278374 GCA_018584345.1 Thuja plicata
GATGGATCATCTACTATATAGACACTCATTATTTCCTACTTTTGGAGGTCACCTCTTCGACTGATCAGCTCTTCAGACACATGTCTTCTCTACCTGATCATGCACTTCAGTGGGGGTTCCAGCAGTTACTTCTGACAGAGTTTTCAGACATGCTTCAGAGTTGCTTCTTGCTCTATTCTTTCTTCTTTATGCTCTGATACCATGTAGGAATTGCAAACATGCAAATCCACAGACCCCGAAAACACCTGCATGCAAGAACCTGATACAAAGAAGAAGCAAAAATGAAAAAGCTGAAGAACTCAGAAGTTGCTCAAAAATGAGAGAGCTAAATTTAATCTGAATTAATGAAGAGAATTACAAAGTTCGACCTTATAAAGGTGAACAAACCCTAAAACCTAAAAGCTAGGATGCGCAATATAATTAATATAAAGTATTAATTATATGCACTTAAGTGAAAGCATAAGCCGAAAAAGAGTAAACTGATTACTCTAACAATTTTAATATTTCCTAAGTCTCGCTGTGAAAATTCCCTTTTATGTCATCCCCTTATATATCGAGTAACTCAGAAAAGATCGTACGGCGCACTTTTTCGCTTATCTCCAAGATGCTCAACATCTAATGTATAAGAGAATAAGTAGAGGTGACGCGTGTCCTTGGTGGGCCTGAGCATGTTAAGAAAGTCCTCCTGTTAAAAGGTGAGAAACTCAAAAAAGATCAGACGGTGCACTTATTCACTTATCTCCAAGATGCTCGACATCTAACGTATAAGCGAATAAGTGGAGGCGACGTGTGTCCTTGGTGGGGCTGAGAGTATCGTAAAGGTGTTCTATTAAATAGTACACAAGTTTGGAAAGATCTGATGACTCACTTATTTTCTTATCTCCAAGATGCTTGACATCTAACGTATAAGCAAATAAGCAGTGATGACATCTGGCAGTTGGTGGGCCCAGGCACTCAAGGCTGGTGAAGGTTTAAAGTTTAGTTAAGTTGCTTCATATCTAACGGCTCACTTGATCGCTTATATCCAAGATGCTCAACATCTAATGTATAAGAAAATAAGTAGAAGCAACATGTGTCCTCAGTCGACAGTGATTTCTAAGAAAATAAGATAGTCTTCAGATGCGAAGAGTGATGTCCAAAATCGACAGCTCAAATTCAAAATTGACAAAACAAGTTGCAGAGAGTCGTTAAGCCGTGAAATTGAAGCTATGGATTAATTGCAGAATGTGTGACACCTCTAGTCAAATTCAATTCGAGAGACTGATTTGATTAAGGCCATGAAATTGATTAATCACACTGCAGCCTCAATAATTCACCAAAGTTATTTGAGCAAAGACAGAATTATGGAGAAAACCAACTCTACGCGACTTTTGTGCAGAATGGGTAAGCTTATTGTTCACTTGCATTCAAAATTGGGGTGGAATTTGCATTTCAAAGAAGGTTTTAGAGCTCTTGTTTCACAATCTGGTTCTAGTATTGATAGAAAACCCTTAGAATGGCCCCTAGAGTTGAAATTTTGGGACAGGTTGATTACAAAAAATGGAACATTAGGGAAGATTTGTTGTAGCAGTTACCATTGTCTTTAGGGGATGCCACACAAGCTAAGAAGGCAGTGCCACAACATCCCTACTTCAAAATTGGGGATGGGTTATATGATTTGGGTAGGTGGGAAAAAGATGATATTACTAATTTTGATGCCCTTACTCTGTTTAGAGCAGCTTATAGTTAGAGGAATGCCCCCACCCCAGACTGTAATATTTGGGAACTAGATGTTGAAAACATAATAGCACCTAGTGTATTCATGGACACTGATTTGTTTACCTTGATAGCAAACACTTATGATAAGGTGGCTAGGGTTGTTAGAGACACCCAGGGAAATATAATATTGATTGTATCAGATGATGAAATCAGAAGGATTTAAAGCTGACTGACCCCTCTCAGAGTATGGATGATATTGACTTCACATACTTCAAAGAAATATACAATAACCAAATAGTTTATTATAGGGGTGAGGTAGTGAAGGGGTATGCCAACAAAATAGGAAATTTGGTTGTAATAGGACCAGGAACCCTGGAACCCTTCAAAGTGGATCTTTTCATCGGCTAGGCCAAAAAAATGTACAGTGCTCTATGCAATGTCTTGGGAATAGATGAAGAAGGGGCAATGCATGTCCACATAATGTTAATGGTTGTTCAAATTCTGCATCCTTACTTGTCAGTAGTTTTTTATTATGCATCCTATATTGGTCAGGAGATGCATGATGGTTTGTCAGGGATCAAAGATGGCAACATATAGAAACCAATGGGTTGGTATTCCCTCATGATGCATATGTTCTTATTTAACAATGCAAACTTCTTTGAAGAAGAAATGGAATTGGAGAAATTCCAAGATGGTAAAGAATTGCCTATTTAGATGTGGAGTGCAGACTTGTCCTGGGATAGAAAGAATGAAAGTTATGTATATTTTGACAAAGTATTTGCAACTAGAATTAAGTCACTGCTGGATAACCAAAATGCTAGAGTTCATAATGACATGATGAGGCTTTTGAGGCCTATGGAGTATGCCCCAGAGTTGAAAATTGCTCACAATTGGGGAGATTTGATATTATACCCTTTTGCCATAGTGATCAGGGTTTATGGTTTCAGAGGTACCCCTTATGTGTTACCCTACAGAGTCCCACTCAAGATTGGGATGGCAGAAATTATAAGACAATTACGTGGGCTGCAGGAGGAAGCCTTGACTAGAAAAATGAAGGGAAATATCTTTCCTACCCTCACTAGAGCCCATCATTTTATCATAACAAAAGTGGGATGGACACAATTTGGCAAATACTTTGAGCCCTATCATTTATCCACTTCCATATCCAGGTGTGAAGATAATGAAGATTTTATCATGGGCATGTTCAGGAAGAGGACCAATTGTATAATGCTAAAGCATCAATTCTACTATCTAGAGGATATTATCAAGAACATTTTTTGACTTAGAAGTTCAAGAAGTTAGAAAGGAAAAGTGGATGGCATATAAGAAATCCTTGGACTTTGTCCAGAGTTTTAACAAGACCTATGATCCTCTAAATGATATTTTCCCATGGTCTTATAAAATTGATTCACTAATGAATCTTTTTGAGGGAATAATGCAAACCCTAAGTGAGATGAGGCAGAGAGTAGTTGAAAATGATCTAGAAAAGGCTCTTGCTATTTTGAATACATTCCCACAAAGTATAATAGTTCCACCTGGGAACTATGTACTATATAGAAGAAGAGGATATACCACTATTGCTCCTAGATTTGATAAGCCCATTCAGCATAAGGGAAAGAGGCCAATCGATACTGATGTTCAAGAAGTACCTTCTCCAAAGTGGCAAGGGTGGAGACAAAAGAATAGGAGGTGAATTTTATTCTCCTTCCCAATCCCCTATGCAATATGATGACCAGATCATTGCTAAGCAATTGCTCAAGATGAGAAATGCTAGTGAAGTAGTTGTTACCACTCAAGAACTACAAGAAGGGATGCTAGAAGAGCCTAAACATATATCATCTGATCTCACAGTAGAAGAATTTGCTGGCAAAGAATTAGATCCTGTGACCAAACAAGCTAGTGATGAATTCTTGTCTGATGACAATTTCATCAAAACTAGGGCTTTTATTTAGTTCCTATGGAGATGCAATATTGGTGAATACAATGATAAGTGCTAGAAAATGATAGAAGTTCAACCCAATGCTGCCAAGGAGGACATAAAATAAGCAGTCAAGCAAGAATTGATATCAAAATTTGATAAGATTACTCCTAAGGAGGGTAGACAAATGATCAAAAGGCAAGGAGTTCTAATATTGCCACAATGGGATTTAGCTGATGCATTGGTTTTTGATGCTATAAGGAAACAAGATAAACTAATAAGCACTACTGGGACATCAATTGGTGCCCAGTTTAGTGAGGATCATGCAGCATTGGCTATCTGGTCACTAAAGAAAAAGCACGAGAGAAGAACTAAAGAGATGATGAGACTGAAGACACAGGCAGCCTAATTGTGAAAATGGTTACATATACCTTAGGAACTGAAGTGGCTAACCTTGTTGTATAGGTTTCCAATTTGATCATGAATGTGTTAAAGAAAGAGAAAGAAGCATATGCTAGTCTAAAGAAAAAGTATGAGTTTGTGCTAAAAGCTTACAATGAAGAGAAGGTGAAGTCTTTGATTAAGGATAACAAAATAGCAGAGTCAGAAGGTAAGTAGAAGATTCAACTAGTGCCCCAAAGGCTAATTGCTTAGGACCCATATCAGCCTTCCTCCTCAATTCTATTTATAACATATCCCTCATCCCCTGTACCTCTAAGTCCTACTACTCAGAAAGCTATTGATGCCAAGAGAGCAGAATTAGAAGCTGAGAAGAATAGGCTAATCAATGAAAGGACAAGATTAGAAGAAGAGGGTAAGAGGGACTTAGAAGATTCCCAGGCCTACAAAGAAGCTAAATAATTAGTTAAGAAAAAGCACATAGATCAGATATTTTCAAATCTCAAAAGATGTGCCAGTGAAATTAACCTTGCTAACCTCTACTCATTGGGAAAAAAGATCACAAGAATCACCAGCTGGCATGAGGATGAAAAGAAGCAATGGGAGCTGACAGTAAATAAGTGGAAAGGTAAGGCATACCATGTCAAATATTTATATTCCCTTTCAAAAGAACAAACTAATATTGATCTTGTCCTAACAAGCACTCATAGGTGTCTCAAATTGATGATCAATTTAGACACCAAAGGAACATGGTCATGAAGAAAATCATAACCCTAAGAGGAGAGTTTTCCAAGGATAGGTATGATATGTATCCTAACATGTTCAAAAATTATGGGAGCATAAAGAATGAAGCCCTATGGTTGAGGAAATTAAATGAGGCACTGACTAGCAGGACAAAGAGTATTGTTACACTGGCAAACACTGGTTGGTTTGTATTAACCATTGATATTTTTAGCAAAGCCAAGGCTTTTTTTGAATCTTGGGAAGCAGAAGTAGAGAAGGCTAACAGTGACTAGGAGGAGTTCAAAAACTACAAATATGAATTTCTCAACCTTGAGTGGGAAAGTGATGAGGTGTACACTGCTTGGATCAGCAAATATGGTATAGTTACCCCCATAGCATGAAATGGCATATATGAAGGGGACAGCTAGCATCAAGAAGGTTAATATAATGGAGCAGATCAAATATTAAAACCTCTACACCAACAAGAAAACAAAATCCAAGTGACAAATACCCAACTACCTCAGAGCAACTTCAAGCATTCAGGCGGTCACAAGAGAAATGATTACATGGCTTATAACAAATATTATTATTTCATCCGCCATAAGTTTTGTCTCTTTTTGAAACTGTATTTTGTCCTTTAGCACAGTCATCCGTAGCTTGTTGCATCCTTATTTTCCAAAAGGATTCCAATATTATTGTGGCTACCTATATTGTAATAAGGATGGTAAAAATAAGACTACAAGGAAGATTACTAAATTGTGTCTGACTATTGGTTTTGAGTCTTTATGAATGTACTGGTATTCAAATTTTTGTTAATAAAATACAATGGAATCTACATTTTGATATCTATGATGTCTTCTTGCATTTAATTTTAATTCTTGTGTGTTCAATTTGCAAGGCACTCTGAATATACTGGTTATAAGGTAGTCATGTTTTTGTCTATGAGTTGCTTTCAAGGAAAGTTTTAAATCTTATAGATGATTGCAGAGGATTAGGGTTTATGCAGGGATTTGATACAGGGGTGTGAGGATGAGAGGATAGTTTGTAAGGCATTTTATCTGGGGTTCACTTGTATTACCATTGATTATTTCTCGTATAAGTATGCTCTTTTTTGACTCTATCACCCATGATTAGGCATTGGTCATAAATGCTGATAAGTGGTTGTTATCATCAAATTCAAATTCAATCAATCATTATACTTATATTATTCCAAATACATGTCTAGTTAATTGTACTTAGTAAAATTCATATTTGTGATTCCTTGCAGAGTGAATCAATAGGTTAGCCTTCCTAGGCCTAAATGGCATAAAAAGAAGAAGGATCTCTAGTCCTTAATCCACTGATTAAAATTGCTAAAAGTTGATGCTCTATTAAAGGTGTACCCGCCTGGGTGTGTGGAATCCAAAGTGTAGAAGGATTTTCTATCCTTGTTAATTAGCCCTTTTCCTTGTGAGAATCTAACTTGGGTAAAAGAGAGGCTGGCATTTATTGTCATTATAATCAATTCTGCAAGAAAAAGAGCTAACAGCTAGGATGGGGGGTTTGCTTCCCTGCTTCTTCCCCCTTGAGCTCCTTTCAAAGCACTATAATAATTTTTAATTTTAATATAGTGGCTATGCCATTTTGCCAAAAAAAAAATGACTTCTTTTAGGTGAAATTAATTTGTGAATATTACTATAAAATATAATGATTTTAATTTTTGTTAATTTTTAGTCTTCTCTCGTACCAAATGTTGGTACAGTGGCTCCTCAATGAAAGTAAGATATTGATCATAAATACCATTGTTGTGGAAGAGAAATTGAGAGCAAGAAGGTGTTCATCAATTCCATTATTGTGGAAGAGAAATTAGTTTCTTGCTTAAATTCCTAATATAAATATATTTTCATAATAAAAAAGAAGACATTTTTTTAGAGAAATAGTACTAATAAAATAATTTAATTTTTGAAATATTTATATAAAAAAGAAAGAAAGAAATTGTTTTTTATTAAATTTATTATAGAAACATATTTTCACAATTAAGAAAAAAAAAGCCTTTTCATAACAAAATATGATAAACAAAATTTCAAACTTCTTCAAGATTTCTAACATAAACAATCTCTTTTTAAAATTTAAAAACAAATTGATAAGTTTTGAATTTTAATATTTTTTACATTTTAATCCTTCTTTCTATGGTTTACAAAAGGATGTCCTACTACCTATCCAAACTCAATTCAAACTTCCTCCATACATGTTGCTTTTCCAAATAATTATGGTTAGGATAGAGTTAGGATTATAGTTTTGATTAGGAATTAAAGAATAAAACTTATATTTATTTTACTTTCATTTTCAACTATTGTATTTTGCTATAAATAATCTAAGTTGAATTTAATTCAATTCAATTTGAAATTTTCTTCAATGAAAAAAATTCTTTTTTTTTTTTTTAAATTTTTACTTTAATAAATATTGACTATTCTCTATGTTTAGTTGATAATCTATTTTGAGAAGTATTGGTTCAATAGTTTGGTAATATAGGTATTAAGAATATAGCTTATAATATTAGAAAAAAAATTAATATTTAATTTTAAAAATTAAATTTGATCAAATTATTATAAGTAAAGAGATTTAATTGATCAAAATATTAGAAGTTGGACGTGACATATTATATTAACAAAAAAATCATATGTCAATAGTTGACACAAAATAATGATCAATTGTACTAATTGAATTATAACTCTTAAATTTAAAATTTAAAATTCTATGTCATTATAAAAAATAAAAAATAAAAAAATCAAAGAGTTTTACCTACAACAATAGCTATATTTTTTATACCTATAAAGGCATCCTCATTTAAAGGCACTACAAATAATTTTAGGTATTTAAACACTTTTTATTTAGAAGGTAGAGATACTTCAAAATTCAAAATATAATTTCCACCTCATATTCATGTAAAATTTAAGTACGTTTGAAAGAGACTCATTACCAATCTCTAAACACAACCATATGCTATAAAAATGGGTTGGGGCAAAATGAATTGGAGAAATTATGAATCAATTTTTATTAGAGATAAAAGGATTGAGTAATTAAGGAATCAATTCATAATCATATTCATTAAACGAATACCGATAATGAATGTTAATTAGTTAATTAAAAATATTTAGATTTTAATTATATGATTTTGTTTTATTATTTATTGATTTTATTTGGGTGTTAATATAAGCAAAAATATAACAAGATATGTATGAAAGAAAAAATAGTTAGATATTTAAGATGATAATTGAAATGTCTCCACCTAAACCCTAACCCCAATCAAAATCGTAATCCTAATCATAATTCCACTCATGATATAAATCCTAAATCTAATCTTGATCAAAACCCCACAACTATAATCCCAACCATGAATTAAACCATTTAACCTAATCATAATACTAATTTTAAACCCTAAACCATGATCATAACTCTACACTCTTACTCTAATGATAATACTAACCATGATGAAAACCCTAATTCTAACCCTATCCATAATCTAAACAATAACCTTAATAGTTAATCTTAACCCCAACCCTAATAAAATAGCTTACTTTAGGCATGATATTAATCATTATATAAATTATAACCCTAATGATAATTATCACTCTAAACCCTTTACTATAATCCTATCCCTAATACAAACCCTCACCTTAACCATAGTGCTAACCATGATGTAAACCCTTACTCTGACCATAATCCTAAATATAGCCCTAACCCTAGAGTAAAAACACTAATCCTAACTATAATACTAACCATTATGTAAACCCTAACAATAACTATAGTCTTAATCCTAAAACCTAAATCCCTATCCTAAATAGAACCTTAAACCCTAACCCCAATCAACGATGATATAAACTCTAAACTTAACAATAATTCTAATCATAAACCCTTACCCTAATCCTAACATAAAACCTAACCCTAACCATAACCCTAAGTATATTCATAATCCTAAATCTTAAACCCTTATCCTTACTCCAACCCCAAACCCTAACCCTAATTAAAACCCTAATTCAACCCACAATAAAATACCATTTTGTAAATCCTAACCTTAACTATAATATTGACCCTTAAACCTAAACCCTTATCCTAACTATAACCCTAAATGCTAACCCTAACCATAATTACAATGATGATATAAACCCTAAGCCTAATGATAATTGTAAAGGGATAAAAATGATGCTTTGGTGTTTATTTAGTTTTATTAGGCTTTGATTGTGTATTTCCCTAACCTTCACATTTAAATTGAATTGATTTGATTGTATATTGCAATTGTGATTAAGGAGAAGATAAGATTCTCTTCTTCTATCCTCAAATGCACAAATGGAAGATCCAAGTTGATTAACCCCAAAGAAGGATCAATGCAAAAATGAATCAACTATTTGGAAAATAGAGTAAAGAGGGAGATCTTAAATTCTGTTAATTGAATATATAGATATGATATATGAAAGTAATTAAAGAAATAGGAGAAATGTACTAACCTTAAAGAATTGCAGATCAAAGAATGCTATTTTCTGAGGTCTGTACTCTATTTCTGGAAAAACTGAAGTATGATCCGGAACCAAAATACAAAGATGAACAAAACCAAAAAATATTTTTCCGATCTGACATTGTCTTATGGAAAAGGTCAACCTTGACCCACAAATGTCAACCTTGACCCACAAATGTCAACCTTGACCTGCACAAGTCCAATAGAGAATCTGTTCACAGAGTCTTGAAGAAAGTCGAAAAGGGTATCCAGATCTGAGACCAAATCCGCAATCCTGAACCTGTACTTGCAGGAAAAAGAGGTTTTTTGTTGGGGGGACGGGTTTTCCTTAGTCAGACCTCGATTTAGGAATTAACGTTGAAATCAATAAATTATAGAATGCTAGCAAGTATTATAATTGAATCTAACAATGATGCTATGATATTCAATGGATATGCAATTATAATTCAAATGTATACAAGTATGTCAATATGAAAGCTTGAAACAAATAGAAACCATAAACCTCCATGATTGTATGCTTGAAATCCACCTTGAAAAGATGATGAAAGGGTCTTGGGAATGCACAAAGGATCTTGAAGGAAGATCACATCACCATGATGGCTAGATCTAGGGTTTGAATGATGAATCTTGAATGTTTGAACCTAATCCCTTCAAAGGCTTGGAAGCTTGAATCCTTGATCTTCAATGGAGAAATTTAATTCTTGAGAGGAATATTTTAACACCTTAAAAGCTTAAGAACATGTGTAATAATGGATGCTTGAGATGCTTAGTTGCCTTAGCATTTGTTACTTGATAATGGATAGAGAAAATGAGAGGAGAAGGCTCCCTTTTATATGAAACTAGGGCACAATCCTCTAAGGAGGCTGACATAGGATAATTAAATTCCCATTAAATCCTTTACCCCTAGGAGAGTACCTATAATAAATATAAACTAGGAATCACTTCTTCAAAACCCGAAATAGCTGACCTAGAAGTGGGAAATTTGAATTTTGGATGACCCCGAGCAGTCGACAGGCTTCCAGATTTCAAAGGGGGACCTTGGTTAGGGTTGAGGTTGACCCTAACCTAGGTCAAGGTCAAGGTTGACCCTGACCATAGGGGTCAAAACCCCTAGAAAACATGCCAGGTGGGGTAGAAGATGCCCAGAGAGGCCCAATCAGGGTCCTAATCAGGCACAAAAGCAAGGGATGATACAGAAATGGGAGGATGATAGGATGGAGGACAAAAAATTCCCCTAAGGAGGGATAAACTTTCTTAACATGGAATTGCTTCCATTTTAAGATGATACATTAAGCCCCCACTTTAGCAAGAGTATGGAAATCGAACATGCTCATGGTAAAGTTAGAAGAAAGACACTGGTGGATTGCAACAAAGTAGAATATCACTAGGTCAAGGAAATTAGTCCTTAGACAAAGTATTCTAACTCAACATACATACATAAAGATATGGAAGATAAATAATAATCAATCATAGAAAACATACATAACTATAGAAGTAAGACAAGAACAACACCATAGATAACATAGCTTCATGATCTAATCCTACTAGCATGAAAGAGAAAGAGTGAAAATAAAAAGTGATTACCTCGCCTAGTAAGATACCCACCTTACTATGAATCACCAAGGAGGGAGAGCCCAAATAGGTTCACCCATAAACTATGCTTGTAATTGTAAATGCGTCTTCTAACAGCTTTTGAAAATATCCATAGATCTACATTTTGTATCACTATAGATTATAAAATGTGTGTCCATTCAGGATTTAGAAACTTATGTTTGTTACCTTTCAAGGATTTAGCATATCATAAAAATAAAAGGATTCATATCTCTTTAGGATTTAGCAACTTATGTGTGTTACCTTCCAAGGATTTAGCAAAAAAATAAAAGTAAAAAGTAAAAATGTGTGTCTCTTCAGGATTTAGCAACTTATGTGTGTTACCTTCTGAGGATTTAGCATGCTGCAAAATGTAAAATAATGTAAATTATAGTACATGGGAGACCCTATATATTCCCCCCTCCTTATCATGACTACCCACTAGGCAGGATAAGGAAGAGAAAAGAGAATACCTACTTCACAAGGTAAGGAGATATGTAGCTTAACAACAATGTATACCATAGTCTTAGCAAAGAGCCTTGACCCTTACATCCAAGAAAATAGATAATCATGAAATGAATATTTCACTTATGGAAAAATGATCCTGAAGAGGGAAGAGATCTCATCAACAAGACCCTCACCATAGAGGAGTGCCTAGGATAAAATGTCATCTTCTAAATAAAAGAGGGAACAAAGATTCAATCAGAAAGCCCCATGTAATCAAGAGGAAGAGGAATCCTCAGATGAAGGAATCAAACTCTAACCCAAAGTAAGAGCAAGAGTTTATCAGAAACATACTTTACAAAATAAAGAAGAGGCTATGACCTAGGACAATTACCTCTCATATAAGAGGGTATCAATAGTCAAAACATCAATATTTATGAAGAAATAATGTTGTAAGGGGTGGTCCCACAATAGTGTGTCCCACTTTTTTGAACATCCTGGTTTTTGCTGAAATTGCACATTTTTAAGAAAATATGATGATTTAAGCCTTGAGAGGTCCCATTTGAAGGATTAAATTTAAAATAGCTAGATAAAAGCCTCTTGGATTAAAATCTCTTTGGTATAATCCCTCTACTCCTCACTCACACCTATAATTGAGTCTCCTTTGAACCCATCAAAATGCTGACAAAAAATTGCTTTGACATTAAATTTTTGTGGGATCAAATAAATTAATTTGAAAAACCCAAATATGGGATGATAGTACCTCAAGAAATCTTTCTAATGATTATGAGTTATATATATATATTGAGTTTATTGAGACTTTTCTTTTTAAGTTTTACTAAACATAGGTTGTCTGACCATTTAGCAACTTCTCTCTTTAACACTTTTGGAAAAATAGTAAATTAGAGAAAAAAAATTATGAAAAATATCTAGGAAATAGGTATTTATGTTATCTTTCTATTAAAAAAAGAATAAATGAATTTTGATATATGGAGATAGAGTTAGAGTGATCCAAGTGAACCTATGTCCAAATTATAATTAATGTCACTTCATAACTCAATAAACTATTAAATATTCAACCAAATTGAATGAAACCAAATGGATTCCCTAGATATTTGTGTTACAAACCTAAATTCAAAATAATTATGTTCTTTTCAGTTTTATAAAAAAAATTATGTTGATCAAAGTGAGTGTCACTCCTAAAAAATCCTGATTTTTTACAAAAAAAAAATTTGAAGAAGGAAAAATGGATACAAATAAATTCCATTTTAAAAAAAAAAAAAATTTATAAAATAGGAAAAAAATGCTAAAAGTCACTAGTTTACATCATCTTCAAAATCTTAATGGTTTTACGACAATAGATGTCCGAACGCAAAGTTTTTTTTTATTATGTTCATTTCAGTGTCAAAGTTGTCCAAAAAGTGGGACACAGTTTTGTGAGTTCGCCCTAAGATAAACACACGCCACTAAGATAAGGAAGGTATCTCCTTAGATAGAAGAAAAAATGACATACCTTTCCCCCCGGGTGTGTAGGCAAGGGATAAATTTTATATCAAGAGATTTCATAGCAAAGAGATATTCTTACAAAACAAATGTTTTAGAAAAGATATCACGAATGATTTATAGGGATATAATATAGAAAGAATAACCAATTAAACTCAACACAAAAATATGCTAAGAGTAGAATGGATCCTAGAAGACTAGAATAAGATACCCCTTTCCCCCCAGTGAATAGACAAGAGGAGAAATGCAATATAACTTGTAGAAGAACGAGGAGAATGCCCTAAATCAAAATTATGAAGAAATTGCAATACTGCACGGGAATGAGATATAATTCCCAAAGCAACTCTTTCTCTAACATATAGCTTAAAATGCACGTAGTCAAAAAGTAAATGTTTATTACTATAATGAAAAGGAAATTTATATTTAGAGAGAGTGTTTCTTGAAATGGGTTTGAATATTTCTTTCTTGGAATTCATTAACTGGACATACACCTTTTTATTTACATCCTGAGGAGTATAGGGGTGATCTAAGGTAGGTGTTGGAAGAAGAATATGAAGAGGAGGATGATATTTAAGATCAGCTACCTTAGATTGAGAAGGTGAGCAGCCTATGCCATGCATATTTTTTTTAGGAGAAACATGAATCAGGTTTTTAATGCCATGTTCATTAACACCAAGCCCTAAACCCTTATAACCTTGTATATCAACCATAGTATATTCAGTAGTATACCTATCTTGCAAAGCATCTATAGGAGATGATTGATTGTGATGCTCATGAGAGAATGTCATGTAAGGTGGAACAATAGTTTTAGGAGAAGTTTCTTTGGATTTCCCTTTAATATCATTATGGACGGGATAAGAAGGAGAAGTTAAATCTAGAAATTCTTACACATCCTCATCTTGTACCATAGTTTGAACCTTAACAAAAGTATGAGAAGAACTAGGGATGGAGGATGGAATAATAGGAGTGGGGTTATTAGGAATGACTGGGTTAGGAAGTTTAAGAGGAATATTAGGAAGATTAGGTAATGGTGTATCATCTACCAAATTCTTCACATAATCCAAAGGAGTAATGAGTCCATTACACACATCCTTAATAGAAGTTTTAAAATTTGGGAGACTAGTATTGGTCAATCTCATAATGGCATAAGTAAGAGCACCATGAAGAGTGAAGAATGTAATAAAATGGAGGATAGTCTCATACACGTCATAAGTACTATAAAGAGATGCTAAGAGAAGAATAATGAGAAAAATAGCCATACACCAAAATATTTTCATAATGAATGAAATTCAAGAAGTGTTTTTGTATATTTTATGAGTATTTAAATTTTTATTTTTGGATTTATAAATGCAAATTTTATTCTAAGATGTAAATCTAACACCAAAGAGAAGTAGTTGTCCATCGCGGGTTCACCAAAATGTAAAGGGATAAAAATAATGCTTTGGTGTTTATTTAGTTTTATTAGGGTTTGATTGTGTATTTCCCTAACCTTTACATTTAAATTGAATTTTTTTGATTGTATATTTCAATTGTGATCAAGGAGAAGATAAGATGCTCTTCTTCTATCCTCAAATGCACAAATGGAAGATCCAAATTGATTAACCCCAAAGAAGGATCAATGCACAAATGAATCAACTATTTGGAAAAGAGAGTAAAGAGGGAGATCTTAAATTATGTTAATTGAATATATAGATATGGTATATGATAGTAATTGAAGAAATAGGAGAAATTTACTAACCTTAAAGAATTTTAGATCAAAGAATGCTATTTTATGAGGTCTGTACTCTATTTTTGGAAAAACTAAAGTATGATCCGGAACCGGAATGTAGAGACAAACAAAACCTAGAAATCTTCTTCCGATATGACACCGTATTATGAAAAAGGTTGACCTTGACCCATAAATATCAACCTTGACCCAATAATGTCGACCTTGACCTGCACAGGTCTGATAGAGAATCTATTCATGAAGTTCGAAAGAATGCCAAAAAGGGTATCCAGATCTGAGTCCAAATCCACAGTCCTGAACCTGTACTTGCAAGAAAAAGAGGTTTTTTTATTGGGGGAAGAGGGGTTTGCCTTACTAAAACCATGATTTAGGAATTAACCTTGAAATCAATAATGTATAGAACGCTAGCAAGTAGTATAATTGAATCTAACAATGAAGCTATGATATTCAATGGATATGCAATTATAATTCAAATGTATGCAAGTATTGTTAGAATGAATTTAGAATAACTAAGAGGGGAGCGGTGAATCAGTTATCCTCAGGTCTAGAGGTAGCAAATAAAAATTTCTAAATTTCCAATCTACTCGGTAGGAGTAGCATATGTCAACAATTTTAATTATGCAGTTTACTGTCTAATGTAATTAGCCTGTAGAAACATAATAGTAAAACAAACCATAAGCATTCACACAAGTTGACACAAGTATTTAACATGGAAACCCAATATGGGAAAAACCACCAGTAACATGCTACCAAGTTTCACTATTTTGAAGTGAGCTCTGTGAGGAGCCAACCCTGTTAAAGGTTACAATAACACACTATTAGGTGTGACCTAGTTAAAGAATTTAATCACCTTGTCAAGAGTGGCCTTGTTAGAAGACTTAGAACATTCCACCTGAATGTCACCTTGTTAGAGGATTTATACAAATGACTGTTAGGTCAACCTTGTTAAAGGATTTTAACTGATATAATGGTTAGAAAGTAATCAGTAGTTGTGATCTGATACATATAACTTACTTTGCAAATTTAGATCCAATTACAGCTTTGATGCTAACTTACTGGATGGCCTGCATTATCATTTCAACCTTCTGATCTGCTTGGAAATTCATCAAGCAATCACACATACAACTCTCTACTTCTGTATTCATCCTTCTCTGCTAGGTCATGCCAAATAGTAAATCAACTATGCAATCCTCTTTCATACACACATCCACTCTTGCACTCACACTTACACCCTTAATGAATAACCCCTTGAGGTTATCATATACCTCTTTTTCTAGGTCAGATAAATCTTTACCACTTGATCAAGATCATAGATCTTAGGTTAGGTCAGATCCAATGGATCATTCCATCATTACATTACATGTACTTCTCCAAAGTAGTCTCTAATTAAATATTGAAACCATGCATTAATTATGGTTACCCATACATTAAATGATGTGGATCGATCTTTAATTAACATTACATATCCTAATAAAATTAACTAAGTCAGCCAGAGATCTCAAATCTCATCATTAATCCAAATACTATAAGTTGGCCAACATCACTGGTTTCACTCGGTGATTTCACTGGTACTTGGCACTGAACAAACTTGCTTGTCACAAACAACTTTGCTTGGCACAAACAACTTTACTTGGCATAAGCAACTTTGCTCAGCACAAGCCAAACTTGCTCGACACAAAACAACTAGAAAAACTATCTTTGAAAGATAAACAACTAATTACTTTGCCAGAGTGCCAACTGATCAAGGACCTTTTTATTTTCCTTAACTCAACCATTCACTTGGTCTTTTTTTTAAGTCTTCTTCATCAAAAATAAATATGGTACTCAAATAGATAACAATAGTATCACCAGTTAAGGTTTGACATCAATGACAAAATAACAATTGCTTGCATTTTCACTTTCCAACAATCTCCCTCTTTGGCATTGATGGAAACATAAAAAAAATATCAAAAAAATGATTTAAAAAGCATGGTTACCATGCAATACAAAAATTCACATGTGTTCCTTGATATGAAAAAGTCTTTATTAATGTCTTTAGCTTCATTCTGATTCTCATCTGTAAAACATTTCTCCCTTTGTGTCTATAATCACACTGTAATCATCTAGATGTCTAATCATCTGTAGACTCCCTCTGAGTAGTTAATCACTTCAATGTTTTTAATAGTAACTTCAGCCTCTATATAGGTAATCTCTCCCTTTTTATGTAATCTCTCCCCTTTTATACTTAATCTCTCCCTCTAGGTAATCTTAACTTCTGCCTCTATATAGGTAATCTCTCCCTCTTTGACAAAAATGCCAAAGACATTGAAATCATTATCATGTAGATCTTCAGTATCATGCTGATCTCGTCATCTTGATTATGACTGATCTTCTTTTCTGTCCTTGTCCAACTTCACAACTTTAGTCAGCATCCTAAAGTGTGACGTATTGTGCATCAATGTGTCAAGTATTTTGAATGTAACATTTAATGCAACAGTACCATTCAAAACTTAGTTATCCTCAGTTAGGGGAATCACCCCCATTTTACCTTGGAGATACTCATGAGCATCCTTGGGTAGTGCCTTTGTGAATATGTCTAATAATTGTTCTTTAGTGTTCACATAATCCAGTCTCACTTCTTTATTCTGAACTAGCTCCCTCAAGTAATGATACTTGATAGCTATGTGCTTTGTCTTTGAGTACATAATAGGGTTTTTATAAATATTAATGGAACTTGTGTTATCACAATATATGACAACTGGTTCAGTGATTTCTTCCTTCATACCTTTCAGTAGTATCTTCAACCACACAATGTTAGAACAATTGATTGTTGCTGCCACATACTCGGCTTCAGCTGTAGATTGTGAGGTGCAGTTCTGTTTCTTGCTTGTCCATGAGATCAATATTTTACCTAAAATAAATTCTCCACCAGTAGTGCTTTTCCTGTCATCAACATTTCCAGCCCAATCAGAGTCAGTGTAAACTCTGAGTTCAAACTTGTCATTCTTCTTGTAGTATAGACCATAGTCATCAGTTCCTTTCAAATATCTTAGAATCTATTTTACTGCCATCATGTGAGTTTCCTTGGGGTTAGTAGAAAACCTTGCAACAATTCCAACAGCTAGGGCAATGTCAGGTCTACTATGTACACCATACTATAGTTTTCCTATCATTGATCTGTAGAGTGTTTGGTTCACTTCTTTTGTGTCATCATCTTTTGTCAACTTCTGTCTAGTAGCCATGGGTGTACTCACTGGTTTGGACTCTCCCATTTCAAAAAATTTCAATATCTCCTTGATATATTTAGATTGAGTTATATAGATACCATTCTTCATTTGATAAATTTGTAAGCCAACAAAGAATTTTATCTCACCAAACATAGACATCTCAAATTTAGATTGCATCTCTATTGCAAATGTATGGCATAACACATCTTGTCCACTAAATATGATGTCATCTATAAAAATTTTAGCTTTTAATGTACCTTTTCTTTGCTCTATCTTCAACTACAGGTTTCTATTGTCATTTGTTCTTGCAAATCCAACCTTGATCAGATAATTGTGAAATCTCTCAAACCATGCTCTCGGCACTTGCTTCAGTCCATATAATGCTTTGTACAATCTGCAAACCATATTCCTTTTTTTTGGGTCAACAAAACCATCAGCTTGCTCAATATACACTTCTTCTTCCAAGATACCATTGAGAAATGCAAACTTTACATCCATCTAATAAAATTTGAATCATTTATAGGCTGCATATGCAAGTAAGGTTCTGAATCCTTCCAATTTTTCAACTGGGGTGAATGTTTTAGCATAGTCAATTCCTTCCTCCTGTGCATAACCCTTGCATACCAGTCTAGCTTTGTTTCTTGTCACATCTGCATGCTCATTCAGTTTATTACTGAATACCCACTTTGTACCAATTACATTTTTATCCTTCGGCCTAGGTACAAGTGTCCAAGTCTATTTCTTCTCAATTTGTTCAATTTCCTCATTCATTTCCTATATCCAATCTTCATTTTCTAAAGCATCTTTCATTGTTTTGGGCTCAAATTCACATAACAGACATGTGCCATTTTTCAACTTACTTCATGTCATAACTGCAAAATCCTTCGATCCAATGATTTGATTAGGATTGTGGTGTCTCCTCATGTATTTCACTAGAGTGGGCTCAGGTCTTGTTTCAGATTCAATGTTTGTGTTCGGTTCTAGTTGATTTTGAGACTCGGCATCTCCATTAGATAGCTTGGCATTTACTTTCTGTTGCTCAAAAACTCCACTCAGTGACTCGGTAGGTGCATGTTGTTTCTCAGTAGTAGCCTCAGGTAATATATTAGAATCTTCCTCATCCAGATATATGAATGATCTATAGCTTTCAGGCTCTTGTGTACTTTCAGCTTCATTCCTTTCTGCAAATTCATCAATTCTAACATTTTCACTTTCCACAACCTTGTTAGTATTAGAATTCAAACATTTGTATGCTTTGCTTTTCATTGAATAACCAAGGAATATACCTTCTATACCTTTAGCATCAAGTTTTCCATTTCTATTTTCCTTTAGTATAAAACATTTACTTCCAAATACTTTAAAGTACTTTACACTAGGTGCATAACCATACCAAAGTTCATAAGGTGTAGCATTTGTACCTTTCTTGACTTGTACTCTATTTAAAGTATAGACTGCAGTACTTACAACTTCTTTCCAGTATTTTTGTACAACATTCTTCTCCATCATTAGTGTTCTTGGACAGTCTATGATAGATCTGCTCCTGCATTCAGCAATACCATTTTGTGGAGTCCTAGGTGCGGACATCTATCTCTTTATGCCTCAGTATTTGCAGAACTTGTTGAACTCATTAGAAATAAACTCTCCACCTCTGTCAGATCTTAAGCATTTCAAACTTTTACCTATTTTATTTTCAACTTTAGCTAAGTACCATTTAAATAACTGGAATGCATCAGATTTTTCTTTGAGAAACATTATAGTCATCGTCTTTGAATAATCATCAATAAATAGAATAAAGTATCTAGCACCACAGTAGCTTCTTTCTCTAATGGGACCATAGAGATCAGTATGGACTAATCCCAAAATTTCCTCTGAAATATGTGTTTTACTCTTGAAACTAGACTTAGTCATCTTTCCTAGTTGACATTGTTTGCACATTGCATTCTCAGGTTTCTTTAACTTAGGTAGCCCTCTAACCTTTTTCAATTTACTTATTCTTACCAAGTTATCGAATTTCACATGACACAACCTCTTGTACCATAACCAAACATCATTTTCCTATGTAAACAAACATGTTTCTTCAGATAAATCCAGATAGAACAAATTACCTTTAGTCTGATCACCACTTCCAACTAGTTATCCAATAGATTCATAGATCTTTGCTTTTCTATGATGGAACTCAACTCTGTAACTAGAAGTGTTTAGCTATGCAACACTCATCAAATTCTAATTAAGATCATCAACCCATTACAGATTATCACATCTAATTTTGTTAGTCAAGTTAATCAATCCTTTACCTTTGATAAGACAAGGTGCATCATTACCAAATTTTACATATCCTCCTTTGCATTGGTTTAGGGTTTCAAACTTATCCTTGTCACTAGTCATATGATGGGAACAATCACTGTCAATGATCCAAAAATCTCCTTTACTCTTATAAGAAATTAATGCAATTTTCTCATCATCATCAAAATCTTCTTCCATTGCAACATAAACAACTTCTATATCATTGTCATCAGAATTGTCAGTATCATTGTCAGAAGTTTCTTCAGCAATATAACAAGATTTCTTACATTTGTCTTTGTAGTCCTTATATTTCCTAAATTCTCAATCATCCTTTCTATCTTTGTATTCTTTGTA
Source organism: Thuja plicata (assembly GCA_018584345.1). Classification (NCBI taxonomy): domain Eukaryota; kingdom Viridiplantae; phylum Streptophyta; class Pinopsida; order Cupressales; family Cupressaceae; genus Thuja; species Thuja plicata. The sequence continues at coordinate 2,268,512 of MU223844.1, forward strand.
TTTGTTGTCCTTTCTTTCATCTTTTTCATTCTTATCAGGACATCTAGCAGCTATATGACCAACTTTATTGCATGAAAAATAAATGATAGGAAGTTTACCTCTATATTTTCCTTTTCCTCTTGACATCCTTTTTGCAATAAGTGCTTCAAGTTCTTCAAGATCATCATCAGTAGTGTCACTATCACTGTTCACATGTTTCTTTCCTTTCTTAGATTTATTAAGAATGAGCTGTGATCTAAAAGTAGAATCAATACCTTGTGGATTGTACTTATCATAATTTAACATTTCAAATGCAGTGAGTATGCCTATCAGATTTTCCAGATTCAGATTATTGTTAGGAGTACATCTCAGTTCTTGAATTGCAAAAACTCTAATAGCATATATAGGAAGTAAATTTCTCAGTACCTTGCTCATAATAGTGTTCTAATCTATTATTCCATTAGCTCCTCTAATGGCATTTACAACTTCTTTTACTCTATCATAATACTGATTAACATTTTCACCTTCTTGCATTTTCATCTCATCAAACTTACCTCTTAGACTTTCTGATTTAGCTCTCAGCACATTTGTGTCTCCACCGTAGATAGTTGCTAGTTTATCCCACATTTTCTTTGCATTTGTGTAGCTCTTTATATCATAAAACTCTGAATAGCTCAATGAGGATGCAATCTCCAACATTGATTGATTGTGCTCTTGCTTTTCTCTTAGTTGTGCAGCTATGAGAGGAGTAGTAGGTGATACATAGTCATTTTAAATAAGTCTCTTAACATCATCTCCAGTACCAGCCAGATGCATTTTCATCAAACTCTGCCATGCAGGGAAGTTATCTTTGTTCAACTTTGGAACCTCCTTCTTATACATCTTGATCTTTTCACTCCAAGTACCTTCAAACTATTTTCAAGAGACCAAAGCTATGATACCAATTGTTAGAATGAATTTAGAATAATTGAGAGGGGAAGGGTGAATCAGTTATCCTCAAGTCTAGATGTAATAAATAAAACTTTCTAAATTTTAGATCTACTCAGTAGTAGTAGCATATGTCAACAATTTTAATTATGTAGTTTACTATCTAATGTAATTAGCTTGTAGAAACATAATAGTAAAACAAACCATAAGCATTCATACAAGTTGACAAAAGTATTTAACATGGAAACCCAATATGGGAAAAACCATCAGTAACATGCTACCAAGTTTCACTCTTCTAAAGTGAGCTCTATGAGGAGCCAACCTTGTTAAAGGCTACAATAACACACTATTAGGTGTGACCTGGTTAAAGGATTTAATCACCTTGTCAAGAGTGGCCTTGTTAGAAGACTTAGAATATTCCACCTGAATGTCACCTTGTTAGAGGATTTATACAAATGACTATTAGGTCAACCTTGTTAAAGGATTTTAACTGATATAATGGTTAGAAAGTAATCAACAGTTGTGATATGATACATACAACTTACTTTGCAAATTCAGATCCAATTACAACTTTGATGCTAACTTACTGGATGGCCTGCATTGTCATTTCAACCTTCTGATCTGCTTGGAAATTCATCAAGAAATCACACATGCAAATCTCTGCTTCTATATTCAACCTTCTCCGCTAGGTCATGCCAAATAGTAAATAAACTATACAATCCTCTTGCATACACACATCCACTCTTTCACTTACACTTACACCCTTAATGAATAACCCCTTGAGGTTATCATATACCTCTCTGTCTAGGTCAGATAAATCTTTGTCACTTGATCAAGATCATAGATCTTAGGTTAGGTCAGATCCAAGAGATCATTCCATCATTACATTACATTTACTTCTCCAAAGTAGTCTCTAATTAAATCTTGAAACCATGCATTAATTATAGTTACCCATACATTAAATGATGTGTATCAATCTTTAATTAACATTACATATCCCAATAAAACTAACTAAGTCGGCCAGAGATATCAAATCTCATCATTAATCCAAATTTTGTAAGTCATCCAACACCACTATTTTCACTTGGAAATCACATTGGTGCTCAGCACTAAACAAACTTTCTCATCACAAACAACTTCGCTCAGCACAAACAACTTTTCTTGGCACAAGCAACTTTTCTCGGCACGAGCCAAACTTGCTCGGCACAAAACAACCAGAAAAACTATCTTTGAAAGATAAACAACTAATTACTTTTTTAGAGTGCCAACTGATCAAGTACCCTTTTATTTTCCTTAACTCAACCATTCACTTGGTCTTCTTGTTAAATATTCTTCATCAATAGTAGATATGGTACTCAAATAGATAACAATAGTCTCACCAGTTAGGGTTTGACATCAATGACAAAATAATAATCTCTTGCATTGGCACTTTCCAACAAGTATGTTAATATGAAATCTTGAACTCAATAAAAACCATAAAAATCCATTATTGTATTCTTGAAATCCACCTTTAAGATATGATGAAATAATCTTGAGGATGCACAAAGGATCTTGAAGGAAGATCAGACCACCATGATGGCTAGATCTAGGGTTTGAATGATGAATCTTGAATGTTTGAACCTAATCCCTTCAAAGGCTTTGAAGATTGAATCCTTGATCTTCAATGGAGAACTTGAAAGATTGAGAGGAAGACTTTAACACCGTAAAATCTTAATAACATGTGTAATAATGGATGCTTGAAATGCTTAGTCGCCTTAGTGCTTGTTACTTGAAAATGGTTAGAGAAAATGAGAGGAGAAGGCTCCCTTTTATATGAAACTAGTGCACAATCTTCTAAGGAGGTTGACATAGGATAATTAAATTCCCATTAAATCCTTTACCCCTAGGAGAGGACCTATATTAAATATAATTTAGGAATCACTGCTTCAGAACCTGAAACAACCAACCCGGAAGTAGGAAATTTGAATTTTAGATGATCTCCGGCAGCCGACAGGCTTCCAGATTCAAAAGGGGGACCCTGGTCAGGGTTGAGATCAACCTTGACCTAGGTCAAGGTCAAGGGAAACCCTAACCTAGGTCGAGGTTGAGGTTGACCTTGACCCATGGGGTCAGAACCCCTAGAAAACGTGCCAGGTGGGGTAGAAGGTGCCTAGAGAGGCCCAATCAGGGTCCTAATCAGGCACAGAAGCAGGGGATGATGTAATAATGGGAGGATCATATGACAGAGGTCAAAAATTTCCCCTAAGGAGGGCTAAACCTTTTTAACATGGAAGTGCTTCCATTTTAAGATGATACAATAATATAATTTATAATCCCAATCCTAAACCCTGAACCTTAATACGAATCATAATCCTATCTATAATCCTAATCTTCAATTTTAAAGGCTATTCCTAACCCTAACCTTAAATGATAATCCTAATAAAAAAATAACTTAATCCATAATACTACCTATGACATAAAAATCCTATCCCTAATACTAACCCCTCCTCCTAACCCTACACGCCTTACCATGACCCTAACTATAAACCTAACCTTAACCATTAAAATGATACCAATCCCACCCCTCACCCTAGAACTTACTCCTAAATTATACATACTAACCATAAATATCAACATAACCCTTACCCTAACTCTAAACCCAACCCTAACCCTAACCCTAACCCTAAATCTAACCCTAATCTAAACGCATAACTATACATCCTAACTATACAATTCAACATAACCCTAAATCTAACCCTAACTGTAACCCTAACCATAACCTAACCCTAACTCTAACCATTAAGATGATACTAATATTACCACTCTCCCTACACCCTATTCCTATAATGTACATCCTTACTATAAAATCACCCTAGCTCTAACCATAACTGTAACCCTAACCCATAACTGTAAAAATCACCATAGCCCTAACTAGAACCCTAACTCTAGCCATTAAGATAATACTAATCCCACACCTCACCCTAAACCCTATTACTAAATTATACATCCTAAATGTAAAAATCACCATAACACTAACCCTAACCCTAAAAATCACCCTAACCCTAACTCTAATAGTTAAGATGATATTAATCCTACTCCTCACCCTACACCCTATTCCTAAACCATACATCCTAACCGTAAAAATTATCCTAACCCTTACTCTAACCCTAACCCTAACGCATAATCATACATCCTAACTATAAAATTCATTGTAAGCCTAACTATAACCCTAACCCAACCCTAACCCTTATTATAACTGATGTAGGAGCTTCAGAGTGTCATAACTTTTGACTTGGATGTGGGTTTTGGCTGAAATTTTACAGGCGGATTCGTGAGCTAGAGTTAATGGAAATTCCAACTTAGCTAGCTATGTTGGTAGCCATTTTGACCATTTTTTGGGAGCCTAAATTTTCATCTCGATCTCCAAAATTGGATTTTTCTATTTCTTTCCATTTTTTTGAGTTTTTTTTTTTGTAATAAATTCAAAATCATGTTTCTGATTTCGTGGATTAGTTGGAGATTCAACTTGCCTTAGTTGGGAGCTTTTCTTGGGAAAAATTGGGATTCATAGGATGAGTTTTACAAATTACCAAAAATTGAAAAGTCTATTTTTATTGAAAATCTACCAAATATGGTAATTTTCAGAATTGTATGAAGTAGGAGTTTTATTTCAATGTAGAGAAGAGTAAGTTGGAGAACTTAATGAGAAATTGAGTTCTGTAATATTTTTGTTGTGTATTTTTTTGAATATTTTCTCTTGAAGGTTTTGGGCTACATCATTTGGTATCAGAATAGGATGATGGCTGGAAGTGGAAGAGGAAGAGGAAGAGGAAGAGGTAGAGGTCTTACTCAAATGCAGAGAGATATTATAAGCTTGCAAAGACAAGTAGAAGAACTCATGAACCAATTGGAAAACCATGGATTACAAAGAGAAGAAGATGAATCTGATGGAGAGGCAAACCAAGGAGCTAAAGGAGTAGAAGAAGGATGAGAAGAAGCAGTGAGTTTTGAAGAGAGGCTACTCAGAGTCTTGGAGGGAAAAATGAAGCAATCAAGGTGGATGTTTCAGACTATTCAGGTAGTCTTAAGCCAGAGGAAGTGATAGATTGGTTGAACGAGATGGGGAAGTTTTTTGAATGGAAGTCTATGAAAGAAGAAAATAAGATGAAGTTTGCATGCACCACGTTAAAAGGACATGTGATGATCTGGTGGGATCATCTCCAAAATGAAAGGAAAAAGAAAGGGAAGGATAAAATCAAGAAATGGAGTGAAATGGAGAGAAAGCTAAGAGAAAAATTCTTAGTGGATTATGCTCAAACACTCTTCTGAAGGTTTTAGAATTTGAAACATAACTTGTCTTCTATGCAAGATTATATAGATAAATTTTACAAGTAGTCCATCTATATAGAAAATCAAGAAAGTAATGAATAGATGGTTGCAAGGTATTTAAATGGTTTGAAAAACACTATTCAAGATGAACTAAGCATGCATCAGATCAACTGTATGGAGGATGCCTATCAATTGGCTCTAAAGGCTAGAGAAAAACAAACCAAGCATTATAATCAGAGGAATAGAGGAGGATGAAGAGGTACATCAACTCCATTTCAAGGAGGCTCAAGCTCTAGTCAAGGGAATGAGAAACAAGAAGAAACCCGTTCGAATCCATGGAATCAATAAAGAGGAAGGGGGTTTCAATGTGGTAGAGGGTATGGTAATGGAAGAGGATGGGAAGGCTAGAGAAAACCATTCACTTTTTTTAGATGTGGAGAAGAAGGACACAGGGCCTTCGAGTGTTCCAATTTTAACATGCAAGATGGAAACCAAGGAGGGCCATCAAGAGTGAACCTAGCCCAGGTCAAAAATGAAGAATCAGAACAAGAAGTCTCTCCAGATATCGGAGAAAGTATCATGATGTGGAGGACAATGATTATCCCAGAAAAGGAAGATATACAGGAGAAAGGTGCTGATAGTTCATGGCTCAGAACTAGCATATTCTAAACAAGGTGTACCTCAGGTGGAAAGGTATGTCAAGTAATTGCTGATGGAGGTAGTTGTGAGAATATGGTTTCTAAAGAAATGGTAGAGAAACTAAATCTCCAGTGTGAAAAGCACCCTTGTCCCTATCGGGTGGCATGGTTCAAAAAGTGAAATGAAGTTATAGTAGATAAGAGGTGCCTTGTTAATTTTTCCATAGGAAAGGTCTACAAGGATGAGTTATGGTGTGATGTGATTCCAATGGATGCGTGCCATGTCCTATTAGGTCACCCATGGCACAATGATAGAAAGTTTATTCATAATGGAGAGAAGAATACTTACACTTTCTTGAAGGATGGATCTAAGGTAATCCTATTACCTCTCAGGAATGAAGGAAAAGCTAAAAGCATGTTATCTGAAAAGGATATTGTCAAGGAGATGAAAGTAATAGGGTGTTGTTAAAAATTGGTAGTACAAAGAGGGAAAGAGGAGGACTTGAAAATACCAATAGAAGCAACTACGGTGTTAGAAGAGTATTCAGATGTTATTCTAGAGGAAGTACCTGATGGGCTGCCCCCAAAACAACATATCCAACATCATATTGATCTTATCTTAAGAGAAAGTCTTACCAATCAAGCATCTTACAAAATGAGTTTGACACAACAAGCATAACTGAACAAATAGGTAACTAAGCTCATACATAAAGGGTTAGCACAAGAAAACATGAGCCCCTATGTTGTACCAGCATTACTAACCCCAAAGAAGGATGGAACATGGAGGATGTGCCCAAACAGTCAAGCAATCAATGGGATAACCATCATGTATTATTTTCCTATCCCTCATTTGGATGATATGATGGATGTTCTTGCTGGAGCAACACATTTCACTAAGATTGATCTGCAAAGTGTGTACCACCAAATCTGCATCTAAGAAAGGGATGAATGGAAAAATGCTTTCAAAACTAGGGATGGTTTGTATGAATTGAAGGTTATGACTTTTGGTTTATCAAATGCACCTAGCACTTTTATAAGACTCATGAATACTGTGTTGCATCCCTATATTGGCAAGTTTGTAGTAGTTTATTTTGATGATATACTAATTTTTAGTAAAGGAAGGGAAGAACATCTGCAAAACCTGAGGATCATATTGGGGGTATTAAGAAGAGAAAAAATCTATGCTAATTTGAAGAAGTGTAGGTTCATGCAAGAAATCCTAGTTTTTCTAGGATTTTTCATTTCTGCAGATGGTATCAACATGGATCCAGAGAAATTTTGAGCCATTATTGAATGGTATAGTCCACGTAATATCACTGAGGTGATAATTTTTCATGGCTTGGCCACTTTCTATAGAAAGTTCATTCATAATTTTAGTAGCATTGTAGCACCTGTGACAGATTGCACTAATGGTCAAGAGTTTTCATGGACCAAAGAGGTTGAAGAGAGTTTCTAGTATCTAAATAAGAGAGTCACTGAAGCTCCTATATTGGCCTTACCAGATTTTGATAAAGTGTTTGAAGTGGACTATGATGCCTCACATGTGGGCATTGGTGTTGTACTCAGTGAAGAAGGTAAGCCCATTGGCTTTTTTAGTAAAAAATTGAATGATGTGCGAATGAAATATTCTACATATGATATAGAGTTCCATGCAATTTTGCAAGCTATGAGGCATTGGAAGTATTATTTGGTACCCAAAGAATTTGTGTTATTTATAGAACATATTGCTCTAAAATATCTGAACACACAAAAGAAATTGAACACTAGATACATAAAGTGGGTCTCTTTCCTCCAAGGGTTTACTTTTGTTCTGAAGCATAAATCAGGGAAACAAAATCAAGTTGCAGATGCCTTAAGCAGATGTTTTGTGCTTCTCACCATCATGGAAACATAAGTAGTTGGCTCTGATGCAATCAAGGAATTATATGAATCTGATAATGACTTTTGGGAAGTTGTTGATCAGTTGAAGAATCCATTACCTAGGCACACAGACACTATTCAATGTGAGTATCTTATGCAAGATGGTTATTTATTCAAGGGAAAACAATTGTGCATTCCTGTAGGATCAATGAGGGAAAATATTATTAGAGAATTTCATAGCAATGGTATGGCTGGGCATTTTGGAAAAGATAAAACAATAGCCTTGGTAGCAGATAAGTACTACTGGCCAAAGATGAAGAGAGATATCACTAGGTTTGTGGAAAGGTTCTGAATTTGTCAAGTAGCCAAAGGGCACTCCCAGAACACTGGTTTGTACATGGCATTTCAAGTACCAATAGGACCATGGAAAGACTTGAGTATGGATTTTGTATTGGGACTGCCACATACACAATGAGGTAATGACTCTATCTTTGTAGTTGTGGATAGATTCTCAAAAATGGCTCATTTCATTTCTTGTAAGAAAACTAGTGATGTCACTAGGGTGGCCGAGTTATTATTTTCTAAAATAGTGAAATTGCATGGGATTCCAAAAACAATTACCTCTGATTGGGACACTAAGTTCTTGAGTCATTTATGGAGGACCTTACGAAAGAAGATGGGTTCAAAGTTATAGTTTAGTAGTGCTTATCATCCACAAACTGATGGCCAAATAGAAGTGGTCAATCAAATTTTGGGTAATTTGTTGTGATGTATAGTTGGAGGGAAGCCCAAGCAATGGGATTTAGCATTAGCCTAGGTAGAATTTTCTTATAACAGCTCTGTGAATAGGTCAACTGGTATGTCACCATTTCAAGTTGTTTATGGTCAAAATCCTCAGGGTGTTCTTTATTTGGTGCAACTTCCCTTGGGTGACAGAGTTAGTGATGATGGAGAAGCCTTTGCTGAACAACTCTTCTAGTTGCAGGAATATGTAAGATAGAAGTTACAAGACAACAATGAGTGGTATAAAGCTTCTACAGATGCTACTAGAAGGTATCAGGTTTTTAGTGCAGGTGATCTAGTAATGGTTTATCTATGCAAGGAGAGGTTTCCTACCGGGACTTATCACAAACTGAAATATAAGAAAATTGGTCCCTGCAAGATTCTGAAGAAGATTAATGATAATGCTTATGAGGTAGAGCTCCCCAGTGGTTTTGATATTTCTCTTGTGTTTAACATCTCTGATTTATATACTTTCCATGGTGATGATGCCTCTGTTGAAAAGAAGGATGAGCTAGATTGGACACAAACTGTCCCAATCAAGAAAAAGGAAAAGGTCGCACAGGTTCTAGACAAGAGCACAATTCAAACTCGTCAAGGTGACTACCACAAATATCTTGTGCAGTGGGAAGGATTGGCACTAGAAGATAGCACTTGGATTACAGAATGGGATTTGAAGAAGCTAGATGAGCCTAAATTAAAGTAGTTTGCGAACCAGAACTTGCAGGAGCTGCATTCTTTTCAAGCAAGGGAGAATGATGCAGGAGCTTTAGAGGGTCATAACTTTTGACTTAGATGTGGGTTTTTGCTAAAATTTTATAGGAGGATTCATGAGCTAGAGTAAATGGCAATTCTATTTCAGCTAGCTTTGTTGGTATCCATTTTGACCATTTTTTAGGAGCCTAAAATTTAATCTTGATCTCCAAAATTGGCTTTTACTATTTCTTTCCAATTTTTTGAGTTTTGTTTATTGTAATAAATTTGAAATCATGTTTCTGATTTCATGGATTAGTTGGACATTCAACTTTCCTTAGTTGGGAGCTTTTCTTGGGAAAAATTGGGATTCATAGGATGAGTTTTAAAAATTACCAAAAATGGAAAAATCTGCCAAATATGGTAATTTTTGGAATTGTATTAAGTAGGAGTTTTATTTCATTGTAGAGAAGAGTAAGTTGGAGAAGTTAATGAGAATTTGAGTTCTACATTATTTTTGTTGTGTTATATTTTGAATATTTTCTCTTGATGGTTTTGGGCTACATCAATAACCCTAACTCTGACCCTAACCATTGCTCTAATAATTAAGATGATATAAATCCTACCCCTTACCCTACACCCTATTCCTAAACTATACATCATAACCCTAACCCTAAC